>VACF01000129.1:0-101433 GCA_006891605.1 Pleurozium schreberi
TAGTAAAGGCTTTGAGTTCTCTCTTACTACTTGCACTTGTTGATTCTTCCTTTGTGGAGTGCAAGACGCTTGACTACTTAGTGATTTACTTACCTTTCCTTGAGGGTGTATTACGTATACTTGTTTTAGTGTATGTTTTTCGTTTATTTGATGTTGGTTAGGACTCTCGATCTGTGGTGGTTATCGATCTTTCTTTACACGACATAGTGCATATGAAAAATATTCTTTGCCTCCATCTTTCATTAAAATTTGGGGCAAAAATATGGAAATTTACATCCACACATACCTGCCCAAAATTGCTATGTAGCCAAAAACCGCATGTTGGTCCTTTAGGGGTTAATTTAATACAATGCTTATTTTGAAAGAGCAATGTATCCATATAGCAAATCCTAGCATTTTCTGACCTTTTGTTCCTAAAACTTGATTTTAAAATTCAAATTTTTTCCCTATAATCCCTTAAATACTGTGGTGTTTAGAAGCCCAAAACTGCCTCAAATCATTTGTACAATCATATCCAAAGCAGGGCCAAAACTTTCATCTATATTTATTCTATAACAAAGCCAATCATAGGACCCTTTGTTTAACTCCCAAGTTTTTTTATTATGTTTTGGGAAATACCCTCTAAAACTACCATTAAATTGAACATTATTTTCACATTTTCAACCATACAAGATTGAATCATAATACTATCAAAATTTGTGGTAAAAGTTTTAGAGAATTTGACCACATAGATTGAGAAATTATTAATAGTATTTGAAAATTAATAAGTATGTGCAAACTTTCAAAGGAATTGGAGAACTATACAACATATCCAACTTTATTGGTATGATTTCATGTCTTCTGATCCCCCATAGAGCAATTTTGATTTAAAAAACATTTGGGTGAGCTCATTTGGCATAAATTAACTATGCCTACATATTTTTGAATAAGGTTTTGACCAATATTGGATGGAGGATTTAATCCAGGAATGTATCCAAAATGGGCATTTAAAAAAATTGGTTAAGAAACAATGTTCACAATAGTTGCATATTTCTAAATACATGTCCAAACTCTTATATGTGGATGTTGCACATTGAATGCAAGAATCTAGACGGGATAGTTTTAAAAACAAATTACAAATAGATATTGTTTCTTTACTAGTTAAACCACTCATACATCTTGTAAAGAAACTTGCTTTCACATTTCCTAGTCTATTCATCACTTATTTGAAGAATGAAAAATGTATCTCCCTATTAGAGGATACTTTTAGAGCCGGTCCCTTGAAGAACCGGCCTCCTACCTTAGTTTTTTGGTCATCATGCCCTGATCATATAATGAAGAGGATCTCTTTCCTTTTTCTTTTCAATTTTTTTTCAAAATTATATAAAAACATTCAACTTTGAAAAGAACGTTGCAAACACTAATTGAATGACCAATAGATGATAGAAACCCTTCAAGAATCCTTGAAATTTTGTGTGTAAAGGAGAAATTTTGCAATATTTTGACCTCCAATGAGTGCTTTTGATTTGCTTTAAGCAAATGATGCACGCAATAATAAAAAAGCTAATTTCCATGATGACCAACCAATTTTTTGGGGGCTAATCCTGTAACTCCGTTGCGGACATGACGTGTTTGATAAATGACAGAGAATCTGTCCATGGAAGCTAGAAGTACAGATGTTCATCTTTAGAATTTTGTATTAAAAGCAGAAGTCTTGCATAGTAGTTTGACTTCCAATGAGTACTCGTGGTGTTTTTTTAAGCAAATGATTTGTACACGATACGCACAAGGCTAATTTCTACGGTGATTAGCTTGACCTTCAGTAGTTAATTATATGAAGATTAGCCCATGACCACTGATTCCAAGCTTCAATTGTCATCACTCTGTTTGAGCATTGCTATTTTGAAACTATATATGAATGGAAACTTCAAATTTTTTTTTAGAGATGAAGTCATATGTCTAGTATAAGATTATACTTTTAAATTTTTTTGGTAGAAATTTGAAAGTACCATGAATTTTTGAGACAACAATGAAGAAAATTCATATCAACTACAAAACATACTCAGATCTTCACTATAGATGTATTTTATAGTGCAAAACATCATGGGTTAAACCAAAGCTATAGTGTCACTCCAAAATTAGAAAATCAACAAACAATGATTATTCGTTCAAAGTTCATATTGCTATAAAATATTGAAATTTCTGAATTTTTTAAAATTTTGAATTGGAGTAGAAACTATAGTTGATAAGTTTCATTTAATTTGTTGGACTCAAATTTAGAAAAGTCATTGAGATCATAATGAAGGACTTTGCAATACTATTCACTAAAAATGTACTTTAGTTTCCTCCAAATAAGTAAATTGAATGAAAAAATTATTATTCCATCCTCTAGTCTTACTTAAAGTCATCCATCAAATACCTAGTGTCTCCAACAGTGGTACAAATTTAGCCCTTAAACTCCCCAATGTCCACATTTGGGACAATGAGCAAAAAGGCTTGCAAGAGTTGTTTTGGGGAGTACTTTATAATTAGAAAAACAATTATAAAAAATGTGAAAAATGTGTTAAAGGTATACACCTTTAAGAAGAAGTTATCCTAGGAAGGAAATGAATAGAAAAATTCTCTAAGTAGGAGAACAAGAAAAGTGCAAAGTCTCATGAAAATAGGTATTTAAATGTCTTTCCAAATCGATCTTGAAACCATTTTCAATGTTCAAAATTGCGCGTGCAAGGGAGCCCTATTTGCATGAACCGGTAGAGGACAAAAATGTTTTTCTAAGTGAACTTTGGTAGGTACATGCCCGTCAAGTGTGGAAATAGCCCACAAAAATTCCAGCTTCAAATCTTTAATTTTGAATACTCCCCAGTACTAAAAATCCCTAAATCACACAATGTGACAAATAGCTAAACCAAAATTTAAATATATAATGATTTTTGAATTTTTATCAAAAATAAGGAATTTGATTACTATCAAGTTCTCCATTGCAAATAAATTTTTTAAGGCAATCATGTTCATGCTTAAATAGTCAAGGAACATGACTTCAAGTGTGATGCAAAATACTACCGTTTTTTCTTGCAATCACCTTACTATCCAGTGAAAAGAGGCTGCCAATCATTTTGGTATTAGTTTCCCCCCTCCCTCCCTCGTAAATAACCAGAGCCGTTCATTTTTTATTTTAAAAAATTACAAACCCTCCGCCACAACCGTTGATCTTGGACACAATCTCGGACACAGATACGATACAAATACAAATACAAATACAAATACAAACACAGATATGAATACAGATACAAATACATGTACGAATACGGATACTGGGAAACATATCCCATATTGTTTGGAGCAGTTCCTGCTTCCTGAAAATTATAAAGAGGGGAGGGGGGGTGTTCAAAAAAAAATCTAATGAAGTATTTGGGGGGAGGTTGAGGGGTTTATTACATAAAAATAAATTGGATTTTGAGTGCATAGTGACAAAAGTGTCACAATGCACTCAAAAGTGGTTGTACTAGCCAGCTACAGTCCCAACCTTCTTTAATTATGAAATTGAAGTAAATGATAATTATGTGTAAAGAGATATAAACAAAAATATGCAAAAATATAAAAAGGATTAGGGTGTTATAAGGTGTTTATTTGTAGAAGCCCAACGACTTCTAGGGTTAAAGACATCATTGCTTATAAAATAGTACAGATCTAAATATTACTAAGGTATGGAAATTTCAATTGTACAATCTTGTAGTGTATGTAGATGACCCGTGAATCAAATTTGGAGTCATTTTTCCACATAGATTGCAAGATTATAATGATTTAGTGCTAAAAAATGATGATTAAATTTTCCTGGAAACACATTTTGAGGTCAAATTCAATTTCTAAACTGACTCAAATGAAAAAACTTCAAATTGTAATTAAAGTGATTGGAAACCATCATACACATACATTGGTGATAAAAATATCATTCAATTGACTCATTGTGTCTACAAGATGACTTTGAAATGTCAAAAATTAGCACAAAAAAATTTGAAAAAAACAAATCTAAGGCTAAACCTCTTTTTATTTAAATGATTCTCAGTGACTCATAATTTCTTGGGGGATTGATATGAAAATTTAGCCACACAAACTAGAATAGTGTGCACAACATTTCCAAAATAAAACTATCAATGGAAATGGACACTCCATGAAGAAGAAACAAGGTACCAAAGTTCACTTAAATCCAAAAATGTCTAGATTTTGAACTTTGAATAGCTTCCAAACATTCAAATCAACTTGGATTGACTTGAAAATTCTCAAACAATAACTAGACATCAAGGGATTCATAACCCAATAAATTTTATTGAAAAAAACGTTGAATGAAGGAGATACAAGCCCATGAAGTTGCAGCCATCAAATGCAGTTTGGTTAACTCAAATTGAACTTGTGGAATTTGATTGGCTTTCAAAAAATCAATATATCTTGAGTTGATATGAAAACTTAACCACATAAACTATAAGAGAGAGTGAAAATATCACCAACATGTTTGATTGAATGTGGACATGAGGAGAACAAGTTACAACACTTTGAATTGCACTTGAACCTATGTGAGGACTCTTTTGGTCCCTTGGGACGTTTACGGGTTAAGGGTTAATTCATCTTGTGGCAAATTGTTGATTCTCGAGAGGCGGAAGTGGAACCTGGTGAACCGACCCCCTTATTGCCTCTGTTAGAAGGTAAATGTAAAAATTGCCCCCAATTTTATGCCGCATCAATTTTAGGTTTCTTCACCTCCCCTAGCAAATTTGGGGCCTTCGATTGCAAATATGAATTCAAAATTTGTTAATTTATCGTATGTGGGATATGAAAAAATTCCATTGTTTTATCCAGGGTTAAAAAACAAGAGGGGCAATAAGAGGGTCAATTCGCCTTGGTGGCCGGAGTGGACTGGCCACCTTGCTCGGCCACTCCAAGTAATTACAAGGGTGCAAGTAAAATAAAAAGCCCCCTATTTTGGGCCTGATTAATTTACCTTATACATCCCTCATCACTAGATTCGAACCTCTTTGGATTTAGGGTTGCAAATATGAATTCAGAATTTGCAAATTCTATCATGCGTGGAAAATAAAAAAATTCAGGGTTTTACCGAGTAGCCGAGCCAGTTCACCCAGGCCGCCCTGGCAGTGGAAGTGTGGAACCCTGAAATGTKACAAAACTTCAGTCAAAGACAAGGTTGAGTCAACAGTTTGAGAAGGCAAAAGGCAGGGCAGCACAGCACTACTGACGTGCATCCACGTGGCACCCCTTTGGAGGGTTAGGATTGGTTCCACCATGATCAGACCAATAGCAAGGGACCCCATTTTGTTGGATGAGACCATGGGAAGTTGGGCCCAATAATAATAAGAAAAAAAAACCCGGAATGGAATGGAATGGAACTTTTGCTAAAGGAAACGTGGTCTCTTTGTTGACAAGGAAAATGACCCACAAGAAGATCCACATAACCAATCAATAGATAAAGTTCCAAAGGCTACTCCAACCGTACTCCAACCGAATTGCAATAATCCCTATTTTGGGGGTCAATTCTACCATGTGGCATCCTATTGTAGGGGAATTAAAAATCGTTGACAATTTCAGTGTTGGATTGGGGTTGAAAGAGTTGGAATTGGGTTGAAAAGTCATGATTTTATAACCGCAATGAACACCACCATGCAAGTTTTTTAGATGTGGCAAAGGGATCAATCATTATTCCACAACTTCAATGAGAGATATTTTTTGGGTTATCATTGCAACTGTCTARGAAGTTCAAAGGACCACATTAGAATCCAAATGGACAAGAATAGTTCCCYCTAGATACAATTGCTTTGACCACTTGTTATCAATGTCTTTTTGAACAAAAAAATGCTTTGACCACCCTGATTACTCTCATTTGTCGTTCTATTGCCCTCCAAAAAATCATGAATTTGATTTGTCTAAATATATGTGGCAATCGAAGGGACAATAGTGGGTCATCTTCCCTTAGACCACTAGTAGGTCCTTTCAACGGTCATTTATTTGATTCACTCCTTCCATATTTTCAATACAATGCTTTGTTCTATCAATGAAGGTGTAAAGTTAGTCTCACTTATACAATTATTAATATGAGAGTCTACTAATTTCTTCTTCTTCTTTTTGCATAGAAATTAGTATTAAAAAATCATATTTTCAACATATACTAGATTATGTATTTAATAARTAAATAAAGCTTTGATAAATTGGTATTATATACTAATAAAACAAATGAATGTAGTCTTTTTTTATGGTCTTGGTGTAAACTAAAAACTATCATAACATGGGAATGTATTTGTGATTTTTAGATCCGACAATGTGAATCATGAGGTTGATTAAATAGACATAATCTATTGCTGTAAGATTTACAACATTATGGTACTTAAAACTCCACGAGGCCTACTTTAAAGAATTGGAAACTGAGAAAAACAGTCTTTAGAAACCATTATTACTTTAGCCAAGTAAGATTTAAAGTAGACTTTTCATCCATAAATGGCATGTGCCTTTGTAATGAGCATAAACCCAAACTTGGACCTAGTTATTAGAGTCAATTTTCAAGTTTAAGTGAAATTATTGATTTGATCACAGCATGTACCACCCTTTAGTAAAAAACATTGAAAAATCCACATATTTGTCAGAAACATTGATTTTAGGACCAAATTAGAATTTTAGAAGAAAAAATATTAATTAAAGAAAGATTAATTAAGTATTTACATTCATAATATATTTGGTTAGATTATCCTTGCACAAAATGTGCAAAAGTATATTAAGGTACAATGACAATAGGGTTTTGTAGGACTTTGAATATATGGATTATAATATATAAATATGTAGAATAATCAACACTTATTAAAATAATTGGGTTACTACAAAATGATTATCTTCAAAATTATAAACTTTCATCTTGTTGATATCCAATCAAACAACTAGCATCCGTTCTCAAGAGTTAAGGAATTAGTTGGAAAAGTAAATACATGTCTCTTTTCGTTGGATTGAAACTATAAATTTGATATTCTTCCATTTACTAGAAAAGTCATCCACTCTTCCACCATTTATTGACAAAATGGTAATGATCTGCTTTGCTGTCTATGAGATATTTCTTTGAACAAATTGTAAGAGCCTTAGCTATTTTTTGAAGTCAAATTAAATTAATCTTGTTTTTTAAATTTTTTGAGGAAAAAAAAGGGCAAATTTTAATTCTTGAGCCAAAGGAAATTAAATAAAAGAGTCTTTTGAATTCATAATTCCTACAATCATTGGGGCTCTCATCTTTTCTCCATCCTACCATTGAAAATTGATTAAAGATCTTGATATGTTGAAATGTTAAAAATTGGAAATTCTCAATATCTATAAATATGTAGATTGCAAATATTTAGATTTGCAATTTGTTATTTTATAGGTTGTAAATTTGTTGCCAGTATATTTTTTAATTTATGAATTATGAATTATTTTTGTAAATTATTAATTTATAAGTATAAATAAATTTACAAACTCATGATTTGCAAAAAAGGAGGATCTAATCTAATGGGACAAAGGTGGCGGTCTATCGGACTTAAGATAGCTAAATATCCAAAGCAAATTTGATCAAAAGTGATTGAGTCTAAACACCTTGTGAATGCAAGTATATTTGAATTAAGACAAAATAACCATGGCAATAAATATTAAACTTAACTCCTAGAGTACGTAGGCCATTTTTTTTGTGAGCAAACATTCAAAATTACCATTTTCAATGCGGACAACAAAAATCTTAAACCTTTGTTTCTTTTGCATATCTGACCATAAGATCCTTCATTCCATTAGATTGGTATGAAGATATGTAAAAGAAATTTCAAAAACTTGAACAATATCATTTACAAGATATAAGTGTTTGAAGTATAGAAAACAAGTTTTTTTTCCTTTTAGCATGACTAAATTATAAGGCTTTGAAACCTCTTCACTTAAGTTTTCCGTACTACAAATTTTTAATTTAGATTCTTTATATTAAAGAATAAGTTGAAAGTTTTAAAAACAGAATCACTCCACTTGTGATTTTTGTTCTTTAAAAATAGCTAAATTTAAGTAGGTACAATATCTAGAAGGAAAAACTAAATTGCTGATAGCTTTACAATAAATTGAAACTAATACCAAGAAACAAATTGTTTTAGAAAGAAAACTAAAGTACTGAACCATGTGCAATTTTTTTTCTTGAAAAGTGGTTAAAATTAAGTTCCAAAATGGATCACTACAATATTTTTTCAATAATCTGCTAAAATTGGTAGCAAAACAAGAAGCTTCGCAACTTTCACATCACTTCTTCAAATGGAATGAATAAAATCTTTCTACATAGAAAATATTATATAAAATATTATAAATAAACTTTTAAAAAATCATTTCAAGATTTTTTTGGTTTTTTGTTGCCTGTCATCACCTATTTTGGCCTTATTGTGGCATAACTTTTGTTGTAGAACATGAATCAAAATCAAAATTATATTCCTATGAAGTCAACCAATTTTTCTATTTAAAAAAAATTCAAAAAATCTTGCCAAAAATTGAGATCATAGGCACTTGTCTAAACCTTCAATAGTCCTTCAAGAGGACCTTTGGAACTTCAAGGTTAAAATAGATGATAAAATAGGAAAAAACAATACGCAAGCAATTGTGGCTTCAATTATATATAATTATATATAATTATATATAGCTTTGGTGAAATTGAAACAATGTGATTTTTTTGTTTCAGTCACTTGTTTGAACACCACAAATTTACATCGATGCATAATCCAACTACAACCTAAAGGTTTTCTCTATAATTATTTAGTAAAAGGTCATTACTACAATTACAAAGTAAAATGCAGCCTGTTTAGTATGAGAGTTGAAAATTTGAATAGTACTAGACTACTCACACTATTGTGGATAAATGTTGGATAAATGTGACATAATTAGTGCAAACATTTGGATGAAAATAAATGAATATAGATGAAAGTGGATGAAAGGTGAATGACAATCACATGCCGTGAGATAATAGAAATTTAGTACATATTGCATTATATCCATCATATCTAAAAATATTAGTGTACACTTTTGTATTTGTGCATTGAAAATATATCCTAATTCTCAAATCAATGCAAAATAGTTCTAATTATTCAATTAATTTGTATAATACATATTGGAATTGCATGAAATAAAAATGTACACAATAATCATTGAGAGCTAACATAAAAATTCCCTCCAAATTTAAAAAATATCAAGTCACCGAAACATACTAGCAATTGGCCCAAATGAACAAAAAGTCCAAAGCGGACTTTTAGTCCTTTCTGGGCTAAATGAGTGTTTAGTTTTTTAAATTTTTTTATAACATATAACCTTCAAGGGGTGCAATGAGGACTAAGGTGAAACATCCTATTGCGGTCAAATGATCCATAGTGGACACCTAATGATCCCATGACGATTTTTCAAGCCATAATCAATGTCTAACTTGGCACCCATGGAGTGATTGGTGACCTCATTTGGAGCATTCTATTTTTTGAGTGTAAATCATTGTAGGAAGTGACTTTTCAAGGCCTTCCACATTACAAATTATTGTGATTGCTTTAGGTGATCAAGATAAGCATATTGCATACAATTTTTGTTGGTTATCAASTAGCCTATTGACTCTTTTGGAYGGATCACTTCAAAACTTCATAACAAATTCATACTTTGTCCAAAAGATATAATTTCAATAATTTCATAATTTTCAAAAATTTACTTTATTCTCACTAGTACTCACAATTGTCTTTACGTGGGATAATATTTGAAGAATTTTAGCAATGGTATGAGGGCAACCTCCAAATTCTGACCACAATAGGCTGTTTTAGAGCATCCCCATTGCGCAACCGGCCAAAAGGGACAGGATGGCCTCACTTAGCATGTCTAGTGAGTGAGTTGGGCCTTCTTTTTAGCAAGCACCCACCGCAACTTTGCTTCAAGATACAGGAACCTGGAACCAAGTCAACAAGGCCCCCAAGAGCCCCACTTCATCCACACAAAGAACGGAGAAGCATTGAATGTCTCTAAAGTATCTCAAAATTTATAAATAAGGACAAGATCAAGCCATACCGAGCCAAGGCCAAGACTCCCCATTTGGCTGTCTGCTCTCTACATTTGGCCATCATTAAGAGAAATATGAGGTCTCCAAAAGGCTGCGAGTTCTAAAAGCCCACGGTGCTATTATGGAAAAAAAAAAATGAAATTCTGCGTGGCACTACTAGTGCCACGTTAGATTCTCAATAAAAAAAAATTATTTTTTTTAAATTTTTTATGAAAAAAAAAAAAAAAAAAAAAAATTCTGTAATGTCACATGGCCTTGCGGCTGATTCGTTCTAACAGCCTTTTGGAGGGCTCTTACTTCTCCTAATGGGCCGACCAACTTTTTGGCTTTGCCATGTGTGCCGTGGGAAAAAATTCGGGCAAGGCCTTGCCAACCCCGAAGTTTGAGCCTTGGCCATGCACACTGGAGATGCTCTTAACATGACACCGGAAATTGCACTAATGGGCTTTCATTTTATCAATTGTTACACCCAGTTATTAAAATCATAGCAAAAATTTGTAGTAAAAAAAACCCAGTAACTTTTCTAAATTTCTTGAAAAACAAAAAAGTTGAGAATTCTTATCCATTTAATTCACAATTCCCCCAAATCTCCAAGAAAATCATCTTATTTAGCAATACAGGGAAAAAAAATCTTAAAATAAATATAAGCCTTAATTCAAAGATGTGAAAATTAAGACTGGAAAATTTGGAAAATCAATAATAAGTTTGACTCACCGCTCACCCCGGCGTTTAGTGTAAATTTCACTCTAATTTCCTTCCAGAATTGGAGGAAGTCCATGGACTATTTGGGATATATATATAKAGATGAGGTCCCTTTGCACGTGGGTTCCCCACTACCCAGCAATCAAAACACAAGACTACACTGTTTCAATAGAAAGATTGTCCTATTATGTTCTAATTGTACACAAAAACAAAAGCCAATGAATCATTAAAAACTATTGAAATTAACCCAATATTTCTGAAAAAATAAAATGAAAATAAAATGAGGGAGGGAGGGAATTAGAAAAATATGTTATGGCTGTTTTGGGGATACCATATCTTGACCCTTGACTAGATGTGGATCGTAGTTGACTGCTCCTTGTTAAATGGCCGTGGGTCCATCCACGATCCATCCACGGGAGATTAGGTTACGGTAACTTATCACTAAGGTACTGTAGAAACCATTGAGGCATCATTGACATCAACCAAATGCTAACTATAGACATTCACTAAATTGTGTTCAGAAATTCGGGACCATGTGCTCATTGGGCTAATGGGCAATTATTGTTATTTTGGGATCATGCTAAGTTAGTCATAGTAATAACCCGCCATAGTAATAACCCAGGCACCCAAGTGCCTACTTTTGACTGCCCAGGGTGAACTGACTCCCTCATTGCCCGTGTCACAAGGTAAATGTAAAAATTGTCCCCTTTTTTGTGCCGCATCAATTTTGTATTTCTTCACATCCCATAGTTAATTTGGGGGTCTCTCACTGGAAATATGAATTCAAAATTTGCAAATTTTGTCATATGTAGTAGATAAAAGAATTCCAGTGTTTTGCCCAGGGATAAGAAAAGGGGCAATGAGGGGGTCAATTCACCCTGGCCCTCACTCGTCCCGGCCATGGTTTAGACATAACATTCTTAACCTTCAATGGGGGCGGGGGGGGGGGGGGGGGTCCCTTTTGCTCTTCAAAATCTGGCCCCCTAGCAACCAATCAGGCTGTCCAAGTCTGACAGCCCACTCTCTCCCAACCACGCCAGCCAATGAAATTGCTTCTATTATAACCTTAATCCTCTCCCCCCCCCCAAAGTATATAGCGGAAGATTATACCTCCACCTGGAAGGAGGATACACACTCAGTTAAGAATGTTAGGTTATGTAGGCTGGCTGTTACAGCCACTTCATGGTGCATAGTGTAAAACTATGCACCATGGAAAAAATTTAAAATTTTTCAGTTTTTAATTCAACCCCTCTCCCCTTTCAAAAATTTTAATTTTAATTTTTTTTTTTTGGGGGGGTGTTGAATTAAAAATTTAAAAAATTAAAATTAAAATTTTTTTCCACTCCTCACCCACCCTCTGTCACCCTCCCCTTCTTGTAATTTTCAGGGGTGGGTGGGAGGGATATTGCATATTACATATTGCACTTGTATTTGTACCGTATCAATACCCGTATATATTCCAATACGTATTAGTATCAGTATTAGTACCTGTATCAGTACCATATTAGTACTGTATCAGTATCGTATTAGTACCCAGTCCCGTATCTGTATCCGTATTCAAATTTTTTTGAGATCAACGGTTGTGAGGGGGGGGGTTGTAATTTTTTTTACAAAAAAATCAACGGTTCTCGTTTTTTAGCAAGGAGGGGGGGGTTGCAAAACTTGTGACTGCCACTTTTTAGTGGATAGTTATCAGAAGAGGCCTAGGTGAACTGACCCCCTTATTGCCCCTATCACAAGGTAAATGAAAAAATTGCCCCCTATTTCGTGCCGTGTCAATTTTGTATTTTTTCACCATCCCTAGTTAATTTGGGGCCTCTTATTGCAATTATGAATTCAGAATTTGCAAATTTTGTCATATGTGGCAGATAAAAGAATTCCAGTGTTTTTCCCAGGGGTAAAAAAAGGGGCAATAAGGGGGTCAGTTCACCCTGGACGTTTAGCAGGAGGGTTATGCAAAACCAACCCCCCTTGGACGGAATGGCATATTCAGGGGAAGTCAAAAATCTAAGTTGTGCTACTACAGTCATGGCGATTCTGATTTGGGGGATCTGATTTTGTTTGAAATCCCTTTAGTGCGGCAATTCTGGGGTTGACATTCTCAAATTTTATTCCCCTGGGTGGGAGTGAGAATGATTTACATTCTGACAGTTTTTTTTTTTCCTTTTTTTGGGGGACAAATGGCAAATTCTGACAGGTTGCTTATTCACATACAGAATAACCAATCTTGGCTACACTCTCTTTTGAATTTTTTTGGGGAACAAATGGAGCACATGGACCTCCCCAGCTATACATGCATGACACCTAAGTTATGATCAATTCTACTTACAACTGAGATTAGTTACTATTATAAAACATACAATAATTTGTATCAGTAGATCTTGTTGGCCTTCTAACGTACTCGCTTTGTCCCGAAATAAGTCCGGAATTTCCAAATATACTTGTCCCAAATTAAATTCGAAATTGACTCTCCACAACTTGATGGACAACAACTAAAGCTAGTTTGAGTTCCCTGAAGCAAAAGAATCCATAGTTCTACACTCCAAAGACCATATAACAATTCGATCATTGCAAACGGAATCAAAATGCAACCCTCTAACCAACTGAAGGCAAAGAATTCAACTCACAATTATACAAAAATTGCTACTAATAAATCTCTTGTTGAGAATTTTTTGGAGTTGAATCACAATACATTGTCGGATTTGAGTAGAAAGGGTGTCAATGGACGTCACTCCACCAACATTGCTTAGAGAATGATAAAAATCAATACCACTAGAGCAATTCCAAAAAGGGCAAAAAAAATACCAATTTCATTGCCCATTTTCAACATGCACAACTTAATTGTTGACTTCCATTCTTTCACACCTAATGGGACTTAGTAGAATCTACAATAACTACACGAGCTCCTTAAAATAGGAACAATTCTTGTGCTAATCTAGCCATTTTCAAGAAAACCCGGATTTATTTCGGGGCGGAGGTAGTAGTTTAGAATGCATTTTTATTTGGACATTGTATAATGAACTTATGAATTTTCAAAGTATTGACTCTTGGTGTATATTAAACTCTCCCATAATTTTTCATGTTTGGATAGTATGTATCTTGTATAATCAATATCTAGGTGACATTTTTTGGTTCAAATGTAGGTGTTATGTATTAGGTAGTGTTGATGATGGGTGTTTATACTTTATATGATTTCATGGTAAGAACTTCCGAAATCATCTTGAGACAATATGAATTAAATTTAGATTATCTAAATTAGAATTATAGGAGCAATCAACCACTTATACAAGGATGGTAAATTAAAAATCATCACTACAAATGTTTGATAAGACTCAAGTCATACCATAAGAGTCAAAGGGTCAAAGGGACATTGCATAAAAGCAATGAAGGAATTCCTCCTTGATGAATAGTTGTGTTTGTTTAGTTTGTTGGGTATTATCGCTAAGTCACTACTCCTAGTAGCAAAGAAATTATTTTTTACTCTATGAACATTTTGTTTGTTGTTTATGGAGCTTCAACAAGAGTGAATTAAGTGAAATGATGCAATATATAAACAACAAGTCAGAGAGTTTCCAAATTGGAGCATCCTATTTTTTCAAACATTCATGGAGCTTTGACATTTGGAGTAGATTTGGTGAGATGGGGGAGCGGGCGGAGACCTTTGATGTTTGGAGTAGGTCACAAGGTAGGGGGAGGAGAGAAGGAGCTCGAAGGGGGAATGAGAGGTTGGGGATGGACAAGGAATGGCCCCCTCACTCCCCATCCATCCACTTTCGCGGCAATGAGAGGAGCAATTCACCTTGGCCGACGCAAGGGAATATAGATAAGCCCCACGTTCATTCAATTATTATTGTAGCGCATCTAAATATTTTGCACCCCATACCGCTTGAAATTTTTCTTGAAATTTTTTCATATTTTTGCTTAATTATATAATCATAAATATATATTGTTACTTCAATTTCATCAAAGGCATCCTACAAAAAGTTTTTTATTTTATTTTTAAATTCGAGCATTGGTTTGGATGAATGAGAAATTTAGTGGTTAGAATAGCAAAACTTGTTGGTCATCCAAAATTGGGATGTCAGATATCTAAGGGACTTGAAGTTGATCATCATCCAAAAATAATCTAATTAGAATGTAGGTAGACATGGATCAAAATGCATTTGACAAGACAACTTTCTACAAGAGTACTATAGTGACTTTTGTATTGCTTGGATGTCAATGAATATTCACCCAAGAAGGACGCCATGGACACTAAGTGTCTGATGAATGACAAGGAATTATTTTGCGTAGGACAGAAGTGCAAATATTCATCCCTAGAAATTTGTGTGGAAAGTGGAGAACCTCTACAGTAGCTTGACTTTCAATGAGTACTTTTGGATTTTCTTATACATATGATGTTTCGCGCTTATAAAATGCATGATTTATAGAGTCACCCCGGCATCCTTCTAGGATTAAGGAATTGTTCTCACTAATCTAAAATTGCTTGCTCAAGTCTTCTTCAAATTTGGGTCCACAACACTAGATGAAAACCATGCTTCCTTTATACATTTATTTATGTCCACTTGTGTTTATGTTAACAATGACATCAAACATAATATCAAGACATTAGTTGTAACATCAAACTTAACCCAAAAACAAGTGGTTGTGAAAAAAATTGCTTAAAAAAAGACAATTTTCTTCTAGTGTTCAACCTCTAATGTATCATTGATACATGATATAATCTAGAAGTAGTCAATGTGGCATAAAATCAAGATTCAACGCTTTAAATTTTGTTTTTTATTGTAGAAAAGAGGCATGGTATTCCATACCCTACTAGCAAGTTCAACACACCAACAACAAATATTTATTCAAAGTCCAAAACCAAGGTTAGGCAAGATTAAATTAAATTTATGATATTTAGGCAACCATTCAAAATTGAACAAGGTATAGGCATTTGAATTGGTGTAGAAACTTCATTTGATGGTTTAAAGAAGATAAGAGGTTTTATGTTCACAAAATGCATAGAATATTGGATTAGGTTTGCTATAAATGGCCAGCTTATGTTTCTAGAGAAGGATATTGTGATTTTTCTTCAATTAATTGCAATTTCCGGATATTAGGCAAGACAAGGGAATTATTTTTTGTAAATTAGGCAAAAATTATCAAAATTATTTATTGACAAAGATGCTAGTAAGGTAAGGTAAATGATTTTGGTAAACAACCAATTTTTGTATGAGATTTCTTATTGCTCTTGCTCCCAATTTTAGATTCTTATAGATGTCATTGTAACCTTGTTGACCAAGTAATACCCCTTTGTCACATGAGGAAAGTAGGAGCATCCAAAACCAAACATGTACCCAACTACGTCACTTTCTAGGTGAGGCAATGATTTTAGTACCTAAATCTAGGTTGTCTACAAATAACTTATTATTTTGGTCAACAAATAATAAACTATCTATAGGCCACCTAGATTTAAGTTTTTAATTAACTACAATGTCTAGATATTGACGCCATTAGGTACAAGTTTGGTAATTGATGCTCCTACCATATTGTCTTCAGTATTTTGTGAGCAACCGCAATTTTGTTCTTGAAATATGAATTTGTAATCTCAGTGTCCTTTCATTTGAGGGTAGTGTCATACTACAAGAACCTACATACCTTGACTAATCTTTTAAAAGAATCTTTCGAAGTATCTCCCTAGATTGCATCAAGCTTGTGTTTTGAGATCCCCATATAAGGTAAATTATTCCATCACGGACAAAATGGGAGCAAGCCCATTGTCGGTCGGCTATTCTACTTGGATATTCTGCTTTACTCGTGTGAAAAGAATGGGAGAAATTACAATGAACTCCGTGTGTACAAGTGATGTTGAAAATGCAAGTAATTAACTAAGAATTAGAAAAAAGTTGCGTATTCCTTGTGCAAAGAGGAGGCCACGCAAATTAAAGCTCAAATTAAGGAGTTGCAGGCCCCATTATTAATTGCCCTACCACCTGACGGACACCATTACACTAAGCAAATTCCAAGTAGTAACTTAATTAACCCTAGAGCGTCTTGATTCATCTCCAAAATTGACGTTTTGAGAAAAATCATTATAAAGTGCTATTTGGAAGCACAATTTGGAATTGACACACAAATAAAAGTTGTAGAATGAAAATTGTAGATTTCATCCGTACGGTTAGATTCACCAATGCTATCACCAATATTTTTTTATAAATTTTGAAAGGAAAATTTCAAAATTCCTTCAAAATTCAAGAACAAACAAAATATAAGCATTTTTGGAGTAAAATTTGTTGGAATGGATTTGAAATGAGGTTCTTTTGACATGGTGATTTTTTGAAATTTTTGTGTTCTTACAATCTATGACCTCATTTTGGCAAATCCGGTTTTGAACTAAAGTCAATGCAATTTTGGCTTGGTCAATCACTTGACACACTTGCACATTGGTAATTTTAGAAAAATATGTGCTCTAGTAACACCAAATCTAACCCTTAGATAGAACAACAACTCGATAGAGTATCTCTAAAAATTATAATAACTTTCATCCAAGCAGTTGGGAGGATGAATATGAAGTTTCAAGCTGTTCATCGTCCAGAAACTAGATGTCGGCGCGCTCTTGGGTTAATTCTGCAAACTGTGAAAAACAACCTTACGACAAAGTAAGGTAAACTAACTTAGAGGAGGCAACCCATTTCCGATCACCCCCCATTTTCAATCAACAGATTGAATGTTGTCTTTCCATGAAGTTATGGCGCAGTCCCTAGAGTAGTTGTGGCTTGTTATGATTGGTTGCAAGGCTCTCAATATTGCAGTCAGTCCTTGGTCGATTTTGCAATTAGCCTATGGTCAGGAAATAAAAAGGTCTATATCACCATAATAGGTTCAAGAGAATCTTCCACTAAAAATTATTAGTAATTCCGTTTTATATAATAAAATTTTAAGAAAATATGCAATCCTTTCAAACTCTATTGCACAGTACATGGGAAAAATTCCACATTCAAAAAACTTGAGCTCCAAATATGCATAATTGCTTATTTGATCATAAATGGGTTGCCTTCCCTATTCCATTACGGTCCAAATGGGGAGAAAATCCATTGCACGCAAAATTGTAATGGTGGTGTACATTGACTTCATTCAAGTTCTAAAATGGGTCAGCTACTCTACTTGGACCTTCTACTTTCATTTCAAGGAAACAATTTTAGCAATCTGATCACTGATTGCAAGAACACGTGGATATATTGTTCAAAGCAAAAAAAAACTTTCCCGTTGTATGAATTTTTTTTTTCCATTAAAACTTTTATAAATTTAAATTCTTCCTTTGCCTGCGTGCATATTAATTATTATGGAGCTTTGTTTGGATATTAGAGCTCACTTAAGGGAGAGGCACCCAATGGCGTCCATGTACCCAATGCCGTCCCTTTCTAGGTCAAGCATTCATTCTAGAACACAAATGTAGTGTTATTGTAGACCGCTTATTAAATTAGGTCAAAGAGATAAGCCATGTACTGCCTACCTACATTTATGGCTTGAAATGATTATGTCTTGCAGATTTGGATGGCATTGGGTACAAGGACGCCATTGGATGCCTTTCCCTTACTTCCTCTCATATGGATGCACAATGGTGACATCATATCTGTAGTTGCATTCTGTTAGTATGACCAAATTTTGATCTTGCAATGACTGTATTTATGTCAAAATTATGGTGAATTTCATTGAATTGGGCTATATTAAATTAAAATGGCTGTCATTTCAGAACTTTGGCACTTTTTAACCCCTAAAGGAACAAATTGCGTTTTTTGGCAACATAGCAATTTTGGGCAGTTCACTATGAATGGAGTTTTCATTATTTTTCTTTGAAATTTTTACACAACATGTGTCCAAGAAGTAGCTTTAAGTCCCAAAAAAATTCATAACATTTGATTACAATGTTAAAAAGTTATTGCATGATATGTGATTTTCTTTGAACTTTGGGTAGCCCGGCAGCCCAAAAAACTTCTTTATAAATCACTTTTTGAAAAAATAAAAAATTGAAATTGGTTCTTTACAATTATATATAAGTGGAAAGCTTTGAACCATTTCATTTGGATTGGTGAGCTAAACGTTATGAGGAGTTTTAGTTTGTGGGTAGGTATGGATTCTCTAAAAAACATACCTACACACAAACTAAAACCCCTCATAACTTTTAGCTCACTAATCCAAATGAAATGGTTCAAAGCTCTCGGACACTTATATATAATTGTAAAGAACCAATTTCAATTTTTTATTTTTTCAAAAAGTGATTTATAAAGAAGTTTTTTGGGATGCTCGGGCTGCCCAAAGTTCAAAGAAAATCACATATCATGCAATAACTTTTTAACATTGTAGTCAAATGTTATGAAAATTGTCGGGCCTTAAAGCTACTCCTTGGACACATGTTGTGTAAAAATTTCAAAGAAAAATAATGAAAATTCCATTCATAGTGAGCTGCCCAAAATTGCTACGTTGCCAAAAAACGCAGTTTGGTCCTTTAGGGATTAAGGTTAAGAGCCTATAGTCTAAAATCTAAATCTGTCCTACATGTCTAAAATCTATATCCACCCTAAATTTCATTTTTTTAGTTCAGACTGTGCGGCATATGGAATATTGACATTTTAATGAAATTGATCATGAGTTTGTCCATATTAGTATAATTTTGTAGTCAAGTTTAATTTTCAACTTGCAAAAACTTGTAGTCAACTTGCAGAAACTAGGTTAATTTCTCTCAAATTATGCGTGTTGATTGATGCAATAAGGTAGGAGGTCCATAAGTGGACCATCTAAGGGCTGGAACTGAATTTTAGGGAGGTGATACACCTTGAAATATTTTTTAATAACTTTTCCTTGAAAGACAAGGAGAATTGACATCTAGCTGAAGTCGTTTCATATTTTTTGAAGCTTCATGGAATTAGTTATGAAATTTTGAAGTCAAAACACCATAGGGCTCTAAAAGCGACCACCCCTTGAAATGTACACCGTTGGTACATTTTGATAAATTGAAGAAAGCAGAATGTACCTTTAAGGCATATTCCATTCAAAATGCCCGATCCGAGTTCGAGCCTCCTACCTTATGTTGGCTTCTAAAATTTTCATCGAATTTTCCATACGATTTACTTCTAAGTTACAAGATCAATCAAGTACTACTCTAGTAGCAAACTCTACTTGATTGAGTTTTGTAAACATACAATATCAACTATTGTAAGGTAGGCATCCCAGAAATGGCACCTGACCATAAACTGTTGTTGTGATGTAGGCCGTCTATTTCTTAAAATAGACATTTATATTTATTTTATATTGGTTCTATATAGTTCATAGATTAGTTGATCAATAATTATTTTGTGCTAGAATTTACTTTATTTAATAGACTAAAAGAGTGTAAAGGCAATTGGAAGAAAAATAGAGATATTATGAATTGATGATTGTGTGGGAAAATAGGATATATGAGGGTTGAGGGTGTCGTGAGTACGCTAAAGCAATAGCAATATTCTTTTGTATTTATAAAGATTGTTGTTGGATTTTTTACAACACTACGAGAGCTAAGAGCCCCGCGCTTTTTTGGACTGGCCACAAACCTCACAACACCGCCATCTAGAGATTGTGTACATCTCCAAAACCAATTATGTACCTATGTGGAAGAACGCTTTTAGAAACAAACTTTGACCCTCTATAACTTTTGCATATTGTATCTAAATGGTGTGTTCTTTGGTGCATTGGAACCTCCTTTCACTTGCCAACAAGACAATATGAAATTGTGAATAGCCTAATAATAGTAACTAGACACATTACCCATTTGTGGTGCTTTTGGGTGTACCCACCTTAGTAACCAAGCAAACCTTGTTCTCTGTCTCCTATAAGGTGGGTACATCCCAAAGTGCAACTGACATTAAAGCGCCATCTACAGTCCGAGTAGATTTCCATAATCAATCATGTACACACTGTAGATGGCGCTAATAACTTTTGCATACTATATCCAAATGCTCCCTTTTTTGGTGCATTGGACAGTGCTTTCATTTGCCAACAAGACAATATGAAATTTTGATCAGCCTAATAAAAGTAAATAGATACAGTCCCAATCTATGGCACTTTTGGGTGTACCCTCCTTATTGTCTACTACTCTACTCCCTTTGTCCCACTAAGAACCTCCAAAAACCTTTCTCTTGATGGATTAACTGTATTTTTAGTCATAGTGCGTGCAATACATGCATTCTAGAAAGAGTAACCCATCCCTTGGATCTATGCAAAATAGGCGCTACTATTTAGGCACCCCAAATCCATGTGGAAAGTATGAAATTTTAGCATAGTTTGTGAATGTTGCCAGTTCTATCATTTTAGATGATTTAAATGGTGGTGGCAACACTGGGATTCTAGAAATATGTCCTCCAACCTAAATATGTGCAAAAAATATACTTGGCCCACTTTGTGAACAAATTTTCATAGCACCATAGTGGTCACTAAACGCACAATCAACACTATTGTCTAAGGAACCAATTAGTACAAACTGCCTCATATGAGCAAGCTTAACCCTAGAATGACCTTGAGATTTCTTTAGCTTGAAGGAATTTACTCTACATTGAATAAAATGCTAACATTTTGATGAGTTGTATTATATTTTTTTTAATTGTAACCGTACAAATTCAAACTAGACATGTTAGGGATTACATAGGAAAAGAAAATACAACAATATCAATTATAGATTGAAAGATTATAATGTTTGATCACGGGGGTGTGAAAACTGTAAAAATGATTTGAAGTCTTTTAATCCTCTTTTCACTTATCAAATCTAAAAATTTGGTCACCAAAAAAATACGAGGTTAAATGACCTAACATGCATAACCCCGATCAATTTATGGCTTCTCAAAATGTAATCTACAATTTTTTTAAATGAATTTGTAATGTGATTTTTTCTCCAAGATCTAGTGTATTTGAGACTCATTTCCAAGAGCCTTCAACAGTATGAAAAGTCAAGATTGCAATGGACACCCTTGCTCAAAATCTTGAATTAAAAAATCATGATCATTCACTTTCAAAATCGGATTTTTGATGCTAAAATTAGACTTATAAAGGAATCTTCCAAAAATATAAACTTCTAAAAATAATAACTTGGGTAGATTTTATTCAGCTTCTAAAAATGCTTGAGGACATATTCAGTCCTTAAGGTCATTGTGGGGTTAAGCTTGCAAGGCCAAAAGAATGCTTCTAGATTGTTTCAATTGCCCCCACAAGGTCGTTCAGCATAACAAACACTTAGTCAATGGTCAAAATTACAAAACAAAGCTTTTTAATGGTACAAAAAGAATTCCTAATTTGGACGGTTTTAGTGGGACAGAGGGAATATTAATTAATGATCAATGTTTGAATACTTGTGATTTGTAGCCAAGGGGGTATGGTGTTGGTTAATAATCAGAATCCATCACTGGATATAATCATGACAACCAGCATTGAAGAAAATAGCGCACAAATTAATTGCACATCACAACCAAAACCTCATAGCTAGCTGATGGACCTCACAATATATATGAATCCCATGCATGGACCTCAACATTTAGCGTGAAGAGAAAAAGAAGAAGAGTGACTCTGGTTAGTTTGACCAATGTGAATGAAGAGTCTGTTGGAGATAGTTTAATTATCTAAGCTATATAGGCTTAGGTAGCAAGTGTTGTCTTTGGTGCCTCCTTCCGAAGATAGACTCAATGCTTTGGACTAGTTATGAGCAGATAGTGGCCCATATCTATTAATATGTGTATTTCTTAAATGGTTAGTCACCCTATTAAGTAAAGATACATTGGGATAAGATTAGACTTCAAAACACCAACCAACATGCAAACAAACTTGGCCAGAAGAAGGTGCCAACAAATCTAAATTCACTCTAGTGACACCAATGCCCAGCAATAAGTTCATTGATTAGTTGGAGAGAATGGTCACTAAATCAATTGTATGGAGTTAGAGCATTCCCACCAGTCCTGGCCTTTTGCAGGCAGTTCGGGAGGATCTCTGTGCAGGCCGGTTGCCTTCAAGGCCGGAGCGCCTCGCCCATGACCAAGGCCTAAAGGCCGGCCTCCYTCCGAATTTCATGGAGGATTTCAAGGGAGGGCTTTAAGTAGTGCATTTGATTGGGCGCTTTAGTGGGAGGATTTATAGCATTTTGTCTCACTATATTTTAGAGGCCGGTGAAGAGGCCACAATGCGGCCTCCAAAAGCTCCTTGTTTTGGAGGCCGCCCATGGCCTACAAGCAAGGCCTCTTAAGAGGTCATCCGTTTTGTAGGACGGGTGGGGCAATTTTGGAGGCCACAAGAGAGAGGCCATCAGTTTTGTAGGATGGGTGGGAATGCTTTTAGAGACAATGTAAGTCAATACAAAATCCAACAAATCTTAACACAAAACGGGGATCACTGAAATGGGGATCATGTTTATATTTCTAATTTTTAACATAAGTGCAAATGTACTCTAACATAACGTTGCTCTCAACGTTTGTGTTTTATATAATGAGATGTGTTTTATATAAGGTTACTTTGCCATGTGGTGTGTTTGTTAGTTTGCACTTCCTTGTATATATACACCTATGTGCTAGTGCAGTATTAACATAGAATAAGGGTTTTCTAACACATGTTTGTTGCCTCAAACATGGTGTGGTAGCAATCCCTATTGAAATATTAACAGCAAGTTAGAACCAAAATGTATTGAATGTAATAGATGTTTCTAGTATTATAAACATGTTCACATGTTAATCATCATGAACTTGTTGTTGTTCACATGTTAATCATCATGAACTTGTTGTTGTTCACATGTTAATCATCTTGAGAGAAGGCAAGTAGTCTGTACAAGTGGAGGGTGGATGCATGACAATCCATGTGGGATATGTCAAAATGCTATAATTGTAAGCTTACTAGAACGTCAGACCTCATTTAAGTATATCAATTCAGTTTTTTTTCAAAATTTGTTCATCTAAGAATATGTGTGGATTTATATTGACTTTCAAATTCATAAGTGCTTTTTGTAATTTCAATCATTTGTTTGGAAGTTGCAGACAAAGTTCAAAGAGAGAGCATGAAAATGTTTTTCTATCTCTATAAACAAATTTTTGGAGATGAAAGTCAAATTGAATTTACACATTTTTTTCAGTAGAATTCTTTTGAAAAATTGTTGACATAATATGCTTAAATAAAGTTTGACGTTCTAGTAACCTAGCAATTACTGCATTTTTATTAGTAAGAGTGGTTAATTATGCTTACACCTTGCTCTAGATTATTCCATATTTTTTGCATGCTTGCAATATATGGTGTTGAGATATTATTTTCATGGTGATCAACATAATTATGTTGCGTGGAAGATTATAATAGGATTACATTTGTCATATTTTTAGAATAACAAAAATAGTCTAATACCACTGCCAAAATCTTCTTGATGATATTTGTTATGAATAACAAGTATATTATCTCTAATGTGTTTAACATGGACACCACAATTCCCTACAATTTTGAATTTACATCTGTGATAGTAAATGTGCCAACGTGTTAAAAAAAACGATTATAGCCATAAGGATGTTGAAAAAATAGGTGGTGTAGGTCCATCATCATTGTAGTATGAGCAGATGATTGAGTGGATAGAAGAGCTTCTTGCAAGCTTTCAATATTGTTTGTCCTCTTACTAATATTATCTTTATTTTTTTTAATCTTTATTTTTTGGCTCAAAATGATTGAATATGTGGATGGGAAAAGACTCAAATAGTTTAGGAAGGCTTGAATTCAAGGTACATTTTGAACTTGGAAGGTTGCAACTAATCTAATGGGATACACTTTTCACATTTTTTCATGCAAATAAAAAAGTTGAACGAATTTGTAATCATCTTCTAAACTCTATGTATCTAAGTTTATACTTCCAAAGTATTTTCTTTTTGGTTCAAAAAGAATACTTTCAATATTTCAATCATTAAAGAAACAAAATTATCAAGGTTCGATTGGTCTAAAGTGATACAATGCACAAATAGATAGATAGAAACTCCAGTCCCAAGAAGAGGCCGGCGTGAGTGAAGTGTCTATTTGTCTAGACAACAAGCCATTGCCTATAGGGCAAAGGGCCATTGAAGCAAGACTACTCCCCTCTTGATACAATGTACACCATTTATTATTAAATACAATTACTTGTTGGTAGTCAAAGGAAAGGCACACATAAAACGTAAACTTGGACTTAACAAAATCCTCAAGTTGTTAATATAGTGTTGTACAATAATCATAATAACATAGTAATAATATTATTAATATTGTCAATGTTGTAAATATAATGGATAAATATTATTAAAATATAATACAAAAGTATGAATTATTTATTACTAAATATAAATTAGAAGATAAGAATATATTCAATTATTAATCAAATTATTAGATTAGTAAAATTTACAATATTTAAAGTGTCCACATTTTTATTGATATATGTTATACATATATGTTAATTCCCAAAGGACCAAATGGCGTTTTTTTTGGCAACATAGAACTTTTGGGCACCTCACTCTCAGTGGAGTTTTATTTTCTTTCTTTGAAATTTTCACACAACACAGGGACAAGGAGTAGCTTTAAGGCGCAACAATCTTTGTAACTTTTGACTACATGGTGAAAAAGTTATTGCATAATATGTAATTTTCATTGATATTTTAGAAGCCAAAAATTTCTTTAACAAAAATTTGAGAAACAAAAATTTGAAAGTGGTGCAAATAAGATTTTGTGTACTCAAAGATCCCAGGATTGGTAACAAAAAGTCTGAACATCACACTAAGCATCAAGGAAAAACACTTTATTATTGTCATATGAAGTTAATAAGTTTTTTTTAGTGTATGTAGGAACTTTAATACCACACTTGATGTGACTTTTATATTAACATCATATTAATTTATGAATTTTTTGGTTTTAGAATACCTTTAAGGGTAATTCAACCTCTAAAGCTCAAAGGGATCATGTATGTAGTATCATATTTGACTCAAAAAATATAGATAATAATTTAAAATTTGATAAGACATGCACTAAGTGGGTTTGTTAATTCAACAATGAGCATTTTTAGTTTGAACATCACTTTAACATCTAAACCGTGTCATATTCAAATACACTGCCATACCATTGGAATATGTGAGCATTGTATAGCTTCCATAACATGTAGGGAATGCAATAATGATTCAAATTGGGAGTGTCATCTGTCATTGGATTCGGCTTTGCATTAACATAAAATCTTGTCATTATTATATAGTTATCTCAATTCATGCATTGTCTATGTCAACTAAGGTAGACATATCCATTCCCACCCCTTCACCTAATTCCACCCTCTATACCAATGAAGTACATTCTAGAAAACAAATGTGCATAGCTACTTAATGAGGAAGAAATTCTTAAAGGGATGAAAAAGGGTTTGTCCAATGAACGACAAATAATTGATCACTATTTCAGAAACTTTTCTATTTTAAGTAAAACTACAAGGAGTATCCAAAGATTATCAATGAAAAAAACATTTCTTAATAGAAAAGTAACCACAAACATTACCAGCTTGGGCTCAAAATTTCTCCCCAAACCCTAGATTTGTCCACCTCATACAAAAAACACCATATTGCGTCCAAAATTGGGCTTCCCAGACCTTTAAGGTTTCTTCCAAAGTCCCAGACATGCTCGTTACACATTTTTGAAAATGTAGGCCTGCCTAGATTCACCGCTCACTAGATGTACAGGGAATGTAGATCTCTGGTCCACTTGCTCGGAGCACTACGGTAGTGTGGGGTGCCCCTGCGATGGCGGAGTTCACGAGACGACGACCTCTGATGCTCGTCGTCCCGAATTTCAGTTCCTTCAGCCATTGCTGCTGTTTCATCATCCAGGTATMTTCCGTTCGGATTTTCCACCCCATTCTCTCAGCAAAAAATTCCGGCTAACGATCAACAGAATGCGCTTTTCCACTCTGGATTGAATCCCGAGGAAAATCACCTTGGATCGATTAGTGAATGGTGAATTTAAGGTTTAGGGTTTGACGCCCCAGTTTCMGATTACGGAGTCAGTGCGTGTTTTTGAATTCTCTGCTTAATATGTGATTCAATTTGGTTTTGACGCTGATTGAAAAATTTTCTTCTCCATTCGGTACCAAATTTGATGACTTGCTGTTCCGAATGCTAAGAATTAGGGTTTTAGGGTTTGACACTTGGGTGCGAAGTTGTTAATTCTTTGTTTTGTCTCGTAATTCATGATTCAATGTGACTTTGACGAGGATTGAGCAGTTTCTCTTACATTCTGAGTGACAACGGTCGTCTTTTCTAATTCATTCTTGATTTTTGTATGTTCAGTACTTGAAGCTTGAGTAGCGTCGTCGCTTGGAGCTTTTTTTAAATTTTGTAGAGATTCTTCGAAATTCTTGGCTGATGGATGGCGATTGTTCGGCAAGTCGGCTGAATTAGAAGTCTCGCCATTCGTTTGGGGAAGTGGAAAAAGGACGTGAAGATGGATACTGCAGTGCGTGCGGTGATCGAGGCCATTCATTCGTCACCGACTCATGCTGTCCTTTGCCTTTCAGGTGGCGCAGCCCAGGTTAGCTTTGCTAGAGCACCATAAAAATCTAATGGTTTGCATACATTGGAATCCAATGTATTTCATCCTAAACCGTGATCATCTTAAATACGACAATTGATTTATTATTTGTATAAGCTTCGCAGATGTGCTTAGAAACGTCTGCCTCTCCTGCCAAAAGTAGGCAACGGGAGTCACAGTTTGTGGCGCACATTTTTGCTATTTATGAGTAGTTGAATTTACTCCACTTCTATCAAACTGGGCTGGGAAAGGAGATTAGCAGATGCTCAGAATATTCTTGCCGCTGAATCTTGATTTTCTTACTTCAAAATTTTTTGGTTGTCATGGTAAGATATACCATTCTAATTATGATGTCTGCAGCTCTTTCTAACTGGGGGACGTATGCACTTGATTTGGAGCTGCTTTTCACCGTTCCTTGTATTCTAGTGGTATTAATATGGACAATGTAAGGTTTTTTCTTTAGCTTCATGAGCCCATTTGACGCCGTGGATGTTGAATATGAAGGCGCTAGGTTGGCTGTTATCAGTGCCACGAGCGACGAGTACGGTGTTGGAAGCTACAGTCCCTTATTCTAGGGCTTCGATGGTGCAACTTCTTGGCAAGGTACCAAAATTTTGGCTTGTTAAGTTCCTAGTGAAGGTGGAGTCTTGGATTCTAAGTTTTCCATTTCGTGGATTGTACACCTTTGGGACGTAGTTGGTTGTTATTGTACATAGGGTACCAGAAACATGAGGGACATGGGTCAACGACCATCTTGGGCTGTGCAGATCCATGTTTTAATACGTAAAATTCTTCAGACTCTGATCAACGACTGATTGTTGCCTTGATGGCTTGTTGTTGCAGTTTCCCAAGCAGTCTGTTTGCAGAGAAACAGCAGACGAAATTGCGTTGGCTGCGTATAACCGAGCTTTAAAACTTTCAATGCCTGGTATTGTTCATTTGTATTGCTGTTGTTTAAGCACACCTCGGGGTGATGTTGATGAGGGTTTCATCTAATTCCCTTCCGAGTATGTCATGTCCTTAATTGTTAGGGTTGTTACTAATATGGATATTTGTACTCTTGAATATTTTGAAGCAATTTGGTTAGAGACTCCTCAAATATTGCAGAATTTGCGAAGATTGTTAATTATGACAACGTCTACTAAGGCTGCTGCTTAATGATGAGTTATTCTAGGTTTGAGTTCTATAGATTGTGACCCATTTCAGTAATTAGTGAATTCTGCGCTTGTATGGATCAGGTGTACAGGTAGCTGGAATTGGTTTTACAGGTGCCTTAGCCTCTGTACCACCTAAGCGTGGAGATCACAGGTTTTCACTGAGCCTGTTTTGTTTATCTATGGCTGAGATGTTATCCTGTCTTCCATGCTGAAGATTGTTGTGGGATTTGAATAGGTTGGAACTATTGTTCAGGACTTTATAGATTTCTGAATAGATCTGATTTGCTTAGTTGCAATCCGTTTTGTCTATTTCCTGATTCATTGTAAATAAGATGACCTCTGATGTGGTGTAGGTGTATGTTTTGTACATGTGATGGCTCCATCATATATTTTCAGGTGCTATGTATCAGCWCGAACACAAACTGGACTATGGCAGTATGATTTGACTCTTGCAAAGGTTGGCATCATGTCTTGACGAACTTTSTGGGTATCATTCTTTGAATCCGRCATATCACCACTTTTGAACATCAATCAATGTTATGTGCTATTCTGYCTGTAGGGCTATCGGGATCGRTATGGAGAAGACTACGTGACTAGCTGTGTGGTGGTGAAAGTAAGTTAATTATCTGCCCTTACCTTCTTTCATTTTGCTGTTGTTGGTTTAAGGCGAATATGGGATGATCCGGAATGCTTGCGATGATTGCATTTTCGGCCCATCTTTATGATGAGACCCACTATGGTTTGCAGACACTTGCGGATGTATGTGGGATTCTGGATGATGTGCCGTTGGGTTTAAAAGAAGGCACGGAGGAATTGCGAACGCAAAAAGTGGTGTATAGCGACGAAGAGCAGCTACAGCAATTGCTGAGTGGTCAGATCTGCATGATCAATTTCTCTGGTGAGGGTTTATTGTTGAGGCTGCTCCGAACTGAGCACTGCTTTATGTTTCTGATTTCGCCCTTTAGATTTGTTCCTCGAGAGAGTCTTCTGAATTATAATTTCGTCTTCCATCCTTATTTGCACAGAGCACCTAAGTTCATGCCTGTTTTCTCGAAATATTTTGGCTAAAGGCTTTTTTGGAATAACTCTTGATTTTTGTCTTCTAAAGTGACAGGAGCTTCTAACACACCCGATTGGGGCACCAGAAGAGTGGTTTTGTCTGGGTCATTTAATCCGCTTCATGATGGTCACATCAAGCTCTTAGATGCCGCGTGCAGGTTCGCTTGTCATACTTGTGAAAGTSATTTGTACCATGAATGGTCAAGAGTATAGACWTAASCTTCATTGCAGAATCTTATGTCGGTTTGCCTCGTCGACATAGGTTTTTATAAATCACAATCTGWGCATACTTCCTCTATTCAAGCTTTTCGAAAGGTAGGACGTGTGGATCTACGATCTTATGTTCAGTATGACAATTGATGTTGCGCAGGAGAGAGTGCATATTCAGCCCCTCATCTTGAGCTACTGCATAACTTGAATATAAGTGTCTTTCCATTGGTTGCAGCCTGCGGGAGGGCGGGCTTCCATGCTATGAGATATCTGCAATTAATGCAGATAAACCACCATTGGGACTCTCTGAGATAAAAGAGCGTCTTAAACAATTTCGCAATGGTACTGCCATGGCTTTCTAACTACGCCAATAATGACCAGAGCTTTGTACTTGATGTTTACTTGATTTACTTTGAACTTGTTAATTTTTATTTGCTCCGTCTTGAGTACTTGGATGATATGAATCTTAGCTGTGGAGGGTTAATTATTGAAAAGAGAACCAATTCGTGTAGTGGTTGCATTTTTTGGTAACTAAATTTGCAAAGTGTGTATTGTGGCACTGACAGTGTTGAAGGCGTTCTTATTTTCAAACTCCGTCTGATACCTTAGTGGTGTCCTTTTTAACAGGGAAGGCATTAGTGGTGACAAATCAACCATATTTCTATAAAAAGGCGGAGCTATTCCCAGATAGCACTTTTGTCGTTGGAGTAGACACAGCCTCGAGACTCTTGGACGTAAGCAATTCCCCATGTTCTCTCATTATCAATCAATTCGCTCCTCTTCTATATTCATGTTTGAAGTCGTTGACGTATATAGGACTTCTGTTCGAGGCTGGAATTGATCACTAGGCTGCGTGATAAGGGTCACTGCTCGTTGTTGATGATATTGTTCACAATAGGTGTCTTGTTTTGGAAGAATGGAATAAAAATTGAAAAGCAAGAACATGCTAATGATTGCATTTCGTCCATGTCCAGCCTAAGTACTATGGYGACAGCAAAATCCGGATGCTGGAAGTGTTGCTGTCTATCAACCAACTTGGCTGCGACTTCTTGGTAGCTGGACGGAAAGTGAATGGTTCTTTTAAGGCAAGACTACATTTTTTTTTTCCTTGGCTTATCTACCCTCATGTTTTTTTTTCTCAATTATTACGATTCAAGAATCGTTTCTTTGCGTCGCTCTTTCTTTACCCGTCTTCAATGACAATATGCTCTTTTCACATACAATTTTCTTTTCASAAGTAACTTTGACTCTTCTGTTTTGAGCATATCTAAGGTTTTAGATTGTTGCTGGATACCTGAGCAAATTTTTTTCAGTGACAATACCGTGGCCTCTTGAACAGGTACTTTCAAGTGTCCAAGTTCCAACTGAAGTCCAGAGTATGTTCCAAGAGATTCCAGAGAGGTTATTTCAATCAGATCTTTCATCAACTCAGTTGCGGCAGGCACGGTGAGACTGAAGTTTACGAATAATTCTTTGAGTATAGAATGGACCGTTAGAATCTAGTTTGTAAACTTTTGTAGAGTGCCAAATCTGGCTCACAGAAGCCAATTTCTGAACTGCTTTTTTAAACTCAACTAGGGGTTTAGTAATTTGAGGGGAAAACCCCCACCTTGTGCCCAATTTGGTAACAAACCTGCAGGTATTGCAAGGTGGGTTTCCCCCTAAAATGTGCACTGCATTTTAGAAACACAATTCACTGAAGAGCTCACAGTTGTATTGCGAAATGGTAGGTCAGATCCTCCCAATTTTAAAGGTCCAGACACACAGCAATAGATGCAGCACATGGTCTTTCTGCACGATGAATCACTAGTGAGCATTTAAGAAACGCTATCAATAGAGGTTCACTAGATTTCCAGGATATTAACATTGTCTTTTGCTCGTGCAGAGGCTCCGTTTCTTATTCTTGAGCATCTTTAATCAACTATAGAAACGACTGCAAGGTTGACTTGCCCTGTCATCTTCGTACCTGTACATTGCTCAACTACAGATACACGTCTACGTGGTGTGCAATGTTGCCACCTGCACCACGCTAGTTTTTTCAGTTCCATTTTGGAAGAATTTGAAACATCATTCACCCAGAATTTTGACAAAATTGGGGGATCTAGCTACTGTACAGTTTTTTTTTTTAGGCAAGTAAATTAAATGCCCAATTTCTTCAAAAAAAAAAAATGTCTAGCTTCAAGCCTGTAGAAAAAAAAGAGGGTAAATGAGTGAAAAAATGCCAAAGAGAAATCATGGCCCTGTACACTAATGCCACAATGCTTCCTAAACCTCATTTCATTTGTCATACAAAGCCAATACATACAAAAATTGCATACAAAAATTACATATTCAAAATTGCATACTCTAAATTGGCCTCTTTCAATTAAAGCCCTACAAGTGACGGAGCCACACAACTTGAAAGCTCTTCAAAGGAAGGCCACCTAACCATTTGTCCAAAAACCAAAAAAATAACCCTGCTACTGTAGCTACAAGTCTATGCGAAACTTCAAGAAGAAAAGAGCTAATTACTCAGCCTGCTTTCCATGAAAATTTGATGGATGGAAAACACCCAAAATTGTCTTGTAGCTACCAAACTAACAGAACTGTCATGCAACATTTACTGGAATTGGTAGACTCAACCAAAATTCTTGGAGACAATTCAGCAAGAAACGGAAAATGAAACATGGATGCTGACTAGTTTTCTTCTAAAATTTGGGGCTAATTATAATCAGACTTTGACAAATTCTGGGGTCTAGCTACAAGTTAACAAGACACTTCAGGAAGAAAATGTATTTATTTAGCCTGATTTCAATAACACTTCATTGCAGATCACCATAAACTGTAATATAGCTACCAAAATATCAAATATATCATTACGAAATTTTCCAGAATTGGTAGCCTCAACCAAATTCTTTGAAGTCTACCCCAGTCAGAAACGAAAAAATGAAAATATATATGCTGACCTGCACTGTCTCCACTGAGAAACACCCTTGAGAAATCCACGTTGGGGGGAAGGCTTGAGGTTGAATTCTCAGACTGAAGCCACTCTAGCGCCTCTTCGAAGATATATGACACTCATACACAGGGACAGAAATTTTGTTTTCAAAAGACTTGGGTCTCTATATCACTCCAGAGCTTCACTCATCTCCCCCAAATCACAAGTACTCGTACCAAATCGGTGAAGAAGGCTTGAAATGACGCATATAGATTGTATCCTCTATGGAGTTTGCGAAGCCTACAGTCATTTGATAGCATTATAAAGCTTCTAGAGTGGTGGATCGATTGCAGAGCTAGCCCATTCGATTCAAAGCACATGAGCARATCGAATAGTAATTAGGGACGAGTTCGCCATAATGCAATAATCAAACCTGTGTTGGAATAAACAACCGCGCCCAGACTCCGACTTCTTTGTCAATTGTGACATCCATGGTGGACACKCCATGCTCTGGTTTCGCATTTGCGGGCACCTTCAATTCAAAGTATTCCGCCAGCCAACGGTTCATYGTACCATCTTTCCGTCTCGTCAAGCGGTTGACTCTCACCAACAATTCCGATATTAAGCGTAATTGCCACAAGGAAGTCATCTGGAAACTGCACAAAAAAAAAAAAAACAGACTTCAATTCAATGGTTCGTATCAACTGAAAGACATACTTGGTTAATCGATTAGTTCCAATGTTTTGAGAGAAAAATACCGTACAAAGCGCCGTCTCCTCTGTTCCAGCAACTTGGGGCAAATCCCACACAATGTTCCTTCAACAAACTCTTCCCCAGTTGGATTCGTACAAATACGAATCTAATTTCCTGCTCAAAGCTCTCAATCGAACGAATGCGCACGTCATTCAAAGGAAACGTACAAATGCGCACCTGTATTTAACAAACAGAAGACGCAGTCACCCTAATTTCGGCAACCCAAAACGTACTAATGCAATACTTCGACCCCCTAGCTCTCGAAAGAAATGCAATCTCTCGTGCTCCTTTCGATATATATATCACAGCGCAATTCATCCCGCCTTGGTTGTTGCTCCCCCGCTGCCCTTCCCACCCCACCAAATCAAAGCAAAGCTAAGCAAAGCAAAAGGGACTGTTGCTCGCGGTGAATATTGGGAGTAACAACTAACCTACTGTACCACAGCGTGATCAAGTAAGTTACCTGCGAAGCTTTAGCTTGGCTTAGGAATGCAAAGCTTCATCATGAACACAAAGCTTTACGGAAATGCAAAAGCTTAGCTTAAGAATGCAAAGCTTATGAATACGAAGCTAATGAATGCGATTGAAGCTTGTGGAGAGGGATGTCGGGGAGGAGCTACGCGAACTTGAAGGGATGGGCCACGACGAAGACGACGACGACAAAGATGTTGCAGCTGCTGCAACTCCTGCAAGTGATGGGCTCATGAGCTTTGAATGCAGAGCATAAACTAACTTATACTGGAGCCACGGCTGCATACGTATATTTGATGCAGATACTTCTGTATTGTACAGTCCTCTGTAGAAATACCGTGTATGTATTATATTCTATGGATGTGGTCGTATTTCTACTGTATGGTAACAATTCCGTGGAGCAGGTGGGCGGCTTCTGACGGCACTTAACGTGCACAGGGATTGCCTACGGGAGAAGCGTATCTGCGTAAGCGTAACGTACAATTGCAACATGTTTTATTCTCCGACAACTAAAAATGGCCTTGAATGAACATTTTCATGACGCAAAATGATCATAACTTTTTCAAAAGCAGTCAAGGAGAAGGAATCGATGCAAGTGGGGACACTTTTGGATTCAAGGGTGTCCATTCAAGGGTACTCTATTTCATAAATATAGTGAATAAATGATTCAATTCCGTCTCGAGGACACTACTCATGACTCACCTCTTTTATCATGACAAGCCGATTATGTCACATTTTCATACGCCACGTTTTGTTTCATACAATTTCTCATTTGTATATCCTTCCTAAAATATAATGACATTCAAACATCTTCTCTAAAAAAACCTTGCATCTTTGGTTGATGAAATCTTTGGTGGAAGTGCATTGCAATGCACTCCGTTGTAGTCATATTTGAGCAAGCAAGGTTTGCCATTTTAGCAATATATGATTGTCAAAACAGAAGGAGAGTTTCACTTCTAAAGTTCCAAGGCCTTTTTATCATCAAAATTCAATAATGCCATGTCTATTGCTAAGTACAAAATATTTATAATTTTTTTTTTTTTTTTTTTGCATGTCTTATTGTTGGACCTTACAATAGACTAGTAAATAAATGTGTGGAAGAAATTTCAAAAACCTTGACAACATGGATTGTAAGATATTAGCATTTGAAGTGAAGAAAACCAATTTTTTAGCACCTTGCCTGCCTAGATTTCTAAGCGGCTTTGAATCTTTTAAGCTTAAAGATTTTTGCACTACTAGTATTGAATTAAAAAAGAATTATGATGGAAAATTCAACTGAAAGTCTAAAAAAAATTTAAAATTTAAAACATTTGAATTTCATTTTTTAAATACAATTTATGTAGAAGGTAGGTACAAGCTTGAAAGAAAAACTAAATTGTTTATAGCTTTAGAATAGAATTGAAACACAAAATTTATACCATTGTGAGTCCCAAATGGTGGGCATTACTTTTGCTACTAGGCACTCTTATGATAAAATTTATGTCCCTAGAAAATTTAAGTGTTTGCCTATCTTTAAAAATAGTTTAAAAAATCATGACAAAAATTGAGACCGTAGGAGCCTAACTAAATTCATTTTGTCTCTCAAAGAAACAATGGGCCTTTTAAAGATTAACCCCTAAAGTCCCAAGGCATGTTTTTGGGGATTATAGATTTTTTTGGCAACTCACTACGAGTGAATTTTTCGTTTGTCTTCTTTGAAATTTTCACACAACATGTCCCTGAGGAGTAGCTTTAAGGCACAACAATTTTCATAACTTTTGACTAAATGGTTAAAAAGTTATTGAACAATATGTGGTTTCTTTTCCACGCCGGGCATTCCAGGCAGTTCAGAAAAATCACTTTTTGAAGAAATAAAAATTTGAAATTGGTTCTCTAGATTTGTATGTACATTGAAAGCTTTGAATCGATGAATGAGAAGAAAGTTATGAGGAGTTCTACTTTGCGGGCACTTATGGAATCTCTACTCTAAACTTTGAAGTCCTTTATTTAATTCAATTTTCAATATTTTTGAAAAGAAATAAAAAGATTGGGTGTATATTTTTTATTACAATATTGCAACCATTGATATTGGCATTTTTCAATTCCATAAATAAATTCTTAACAACTTTGTGTTTTATAAATTCTCTACTTCATTCTACTTACTATTTTTTTCCTATATGTTGTACATTCCAAAATGATTTAAATTTTTTCAAGTATGTAGCCAACTTGCTTTAAAGAATGAATCCAAAGAGGCACCACCATTTTGGACATTTTCTCATACAAATGTGACCTTGTGAAGTGCATCTGCCCGGATTTTCACAGGGCTAAAAAAATGGATTTTTGTCAATTCAAATGCTAAAATCTTGCAATCTACGCAATCGAAATTTCTGGATTTTTTTCCACATCTTGCCAAGCTAGAATAGTACAAGATCCTATGGTTACATGTGTCCAAAAATATTTTTGGAAAGAAATCTGATACTTGTTGTCAACCCAAATTTTCCCCTTAACTAATTTAGAGGTTCAAGTTAGATTAACATACAAGTTTCTTACAAAGTTTTCATATGTGCAATCTTAAAATATAAGAGAAAGACTAAAAAGTTCAAGAACAATAATCAAGATAAAATATAACAAATTGCCTTCCAAGCGGACCGTCTTTTTATCAATGATAAAATATGAGTTTATATCTATATTGTTTGTTTTTGTTTTTGTTTATATATATATATATATATATATATATTTTTTTTTTTTTTTTTAAGACCTATAAATGTCAAATTTGCCCTTGAATTCATGTCTAAAATGCTAAAGTATAATATAAAGTACTAAATGAGCACCTAAGATGAAATCTAGAGCTGACACTTGTACTAGAAATTGCATTTTGGGAGCATTTTTGGTGAAAACATAGTCAAAAACCTTTAAAGGCTAAAAGAAGGAAAAATAATTCCCATCATTATTATAGGTTGGCATCAATTAAGAGACTTAAGTCAATGACTAGAATCAATGATGAGACAATGACTAGAGTGTTCATCTAAGAGCCCAAGGGAGGGGTGCTATTATATGAGCATAGGAGTGTAAGCCCATGAGTCTAGAATACCATACACTTATATAATAGGTGTATATACTATAGACACAGTCTATGATTATATGGTATATATGTTATAAATACCCATATTATAGGTGTACATGATACATATACCTTCAATAGTGTGTGGTATCTATATTGTAGGTATCTATATTGTAGGCTCAATGCTCACAAGCTTGCATTCTTGGGCTCACATACTAGCACCATTGGAGCCCAAGGCGTCTTGAAAAGGAGAGACAAGTAAATCCATGAGCAGAGAGTTCACATTAGAGAAAATTTGATTTGACTTTTGGCTGATGTGCAACTTCAGGGGTGAAAAAGTTTTTTGTTTTTGTTTTTATTTTTGAAAACAATCTAGTCCCAAATCTTGTGTGACACACCAAGTGATCCAAAAAATATTAGTTTTTTAAAATTTTCTATAACTACACATTTTCATGTATTCAAACAACCCTACATTGGATCTAGATTTTTTCAAATGACTCCTAAAATTCCAAGTCCTGTTCAAGGACTCTTGAAGGTTCAAGTAGACACCCATTATCTCAATTTTTGGCAAGATATTTTGAACTTTTTCAAAGATAGAAAAATTGATTAGCTATTGTCTATTAGAATATAATTTTTATATCAATAGGTGCCCAAAAGAAAAATTCATGTCACAATAAGCCCATGGAAAGGCAAGCAACAAACAAACAAACAAACAAATGAACTTAAAACAATTATTTTTAAATTTATTTCTTATAGATTTTTTTGTCTATATAGAAAAATTTAATTTGTTTTATTTGGATATGGATGATTGCAAAAAACACTTGTTCTATTTTTTATCCCCTTCACCTTGAACATGTGGTTTTCTGCTCATAACTTTTGTGTCGTATTTTGGTTTCACATGAAATTTGAATTGAAGGTATATCTGGTAATTTTAGACATTATGTAATTTTTTTAGTTTTTTAAATTTTTTTTTCTATTTTTAAATATCCCCCGATTGGATGTCTACCTTGGTCATTTTGGAGGTTTTTAGTCCTATTGTTGACCCAAAATTGCAAATTTGAAGCTCAAAATTGGGATTCAAGGAGTTTTACTAAAGTTACACAATCCCAAAAGAGATTTTCTTAGAATAATAAATTTTTCACCTTCCACATGTGCTCAAAGTGCACTACCTTTGCACAAATGCACATAACACAATTTTATTTTCCCAAAGATGAAAATGGTTGAGGAGAAGCATATTTGAATTATTTTATTTTATTTTTCTTAATTTTTCACTATTTTCTAAAAATCAAACAACCAAGTCTTCATTTTCTTAGTATTTTCCATTGTGATTTTTTTGTAAATAACTTATAGAGATAAAAAAATTCTAAGTTTGAAATTCTAGAGAAATCCTATTCTCAATGCTTTACAAATTATCCATATTTTATTTTATTTAAAAAGGATTTATTCCAAAAGTCATAGGACTCACTAAAATAGGCCGTTTTGAGACAAATAGGATAAGTGTTTCTTGCAATCAGCCATATATAATGCAATAGTTATGAAACTTCCTRTTTTATGGGACATAAAAAATCTTAGCTAATTCTTGAAAAAATAATGTATCGGATCTATTTTTGAACTCAATCTTAACAATTAAAAAAAATCTCACAATTCTACAACAAACATCAAATACGGTGAATTAACAAAAATTTCTAAAAAAGAGCTTGGTGGACCTTTATGTAAAGAAAGATAAAGCAAAGATGAAGGGAGAGGGGAGGAATCTAGATTGGAAATGCACAATGTCCATTGTGGTTGATAAAATGTCCACCACTCTATTGATAAAACAAGTAGAAAATGGTGCATGGAAGACAAGCAATTTTAATGGACTTGATATTGAGAGTTTTGTTGCTTATTTGTGATTGCTATTTCCGTTTCAAAGATCTTTGACATTTTGGGATTATGCAAAAGTTGCAAGGTTGTCTTTTGAGTGGATCATTACTCAAGTTGGTTTTTCTTTCAATAAGTTCACAAATCAATCAATCAATTGTTTTTGTTTCACAAATCAATCAATTGTTTTTGTAAATTAGAATTTGTTACCCCCCCCCCCCTTCTAATATTCAAATTTTTTTAAAACCTCATGTGGTGGCAATCAATATGGGATATTGCCACTACATGCATTCATAACCATATCTAGTACCTATATAGTATCCCATATTATATTCTCTATAGTCTTTGAATATAATACTCCGTATTTGTATTTTATGGCATATTTTGTACATCATTTTAGTATTTGTATTCCATATTGTATTCAACACAATACTAGGTATTTATGTTTAGTATCCATATTCAATATCATATTTTGTATTGTAATCCGTAATGGTGCCATCAATGGCCATTGATTTTTCCACAAATTGGAGGGATGGACATTTATTTTAGACCAAATTAACGGCTTTGGTTTTTTCCAAAGAGAGGAGGGGTGGTTAATTGCAAAAAAAAGGAGATTTCACATTATCACATGGGATAGACAAAGACATTGGCATGTGAACTAAGTTAGGAGGCTCTGAAAGCGAGTAGGCATTTAGAACCACCCGTATAGACTTGCTTGAAATGGATGTGAAATGGTCTTTAAATGGACCTTTCATAGTCATTGAATGGATCGATAAAAAAAAATTATTTACTGCAAGAGTCAATTATTCTTTTTGTTTTCCCAATTCCTCTCTAAAAGTTGCAAGTAAATACTTTATGGAAGACCCATGGTCATAAATAGGGACCTATGACTCATCTTGTTTAAAAATTCACATTTAATTTGAAAATGCTTCAAAAAATTCAAAACAACTTGTGTTACAATCAGAATTTGTTTTTCTGTATCTAAAAAATAAGCTAAGAATATTCCCACCACAGAAAATAAATGAAAAAGACAGACCAGCCCTTGGATGAGTGGTTTATAAACCTCCTGCCTTAGGGCTGTTTTGAATGCTTGAAAGTCTGTGAGTGATCTTTCTGTAGAACTAATCATTTGCATCTGAAATAGGAATTAATTAACAAAATTGTGCCTAATTATCTTATAATTTTCTAATCCATGTATACTCTTTATCAMGCCCTCAGCCAAATATGTGAATGATATCTGAAGAAATCAGGAATAATGATAACTGACAATACATCCATTTCCCATGATTCAATTCATCAACATGTGGTAGAATAATGCAAGACATTGACAATTAGAACGTTCAAGTGCTCTCCAAGGACTTGTCTTGTTGATGATCAAAATTATGAAATGGACTAGGTAGGTGCAATGCAAGCCAACTTATCAAAAACAATAAGTAGTTAGGACATATCAAGCAGCAGGCTGCAAGATTGGTACTAACCTACAATTATTCTTGATGATTTGGCTGCCTACTTTGCAATTACTACACATAATGTCAACGTAGGAGAGTTGAGCCATCAATTGACTTCTTTGATTGCACAACCAATCAAAACATGTCACAATAGCAAAAGTCTTGTGCATTTAGATTATGTTAGGTGGATCTGCACTCATTGAATTAAAGCAGTTGGTAGTAGTAGAGATTTTTCAATTTCTTTTATTGCCAAACCAATGAAATTTCTACTTCATACTTACCATGTTGAAAACTTGCTCAAGGCAAGTAGTAAACATTATTAGTCTCAATTAGCCTCTCCTTCACCATTGGAAACATGCCACAACAGCAAAACTCTTTGACATTGACAATATGCTAGTTTTTATTTTAGGTCTAGGTTTTGTAGGATTGTTCTAAATCCAGCCTTAAATGAGATTTGATATCCCATGAGGAAAATCATGTATCTAGTGGTTTCCAATACTTGTAACCAATAGAGGTGGTCATCCACATCCTATTCCAAGGGCTTAGGTGAGTTACAAATCCATATTGCTTGGGATTTGTGCCAATTGATCTTAGAGAATATGACTAATGTGAATAATTCAAGGGCTGATTTTGTTTTTTCAAGGTTGTTTAAGGTGCCGTTTAAGAATAAAATAGTGTCATCGGCAAATTCTTGGTCAACTACACTATGTTCATAATTTCAAAGTTGTAGACCCTCTATTCCTTATTTCTCTAACAAGTAATCATCTAGGTTGTTGGTGACGAAAAGGTAGAGAAAAGGTACAAGTGGGCATCTTTGCCTAATCAATGCAGTGAGTTTTTAAAGGATGAACTTGTAGAATTGTTAATTCCTACCTTACACCATGAGTCAATGTGTAAAATTCTTACCCACCTATCTATCGTTGGTTATATGGTAGAACCACCCATAGTTCACAAGTTGAGCAATTCCACACATGCTTTGAAGCAGTATAAGGCTATGCAAAAAATTTGCCATGTATAAAGATAGAAATCACAAAGACTAAAATTTTTTTGTGATTTTTTGCTTGAATTCGAATTACTATGAGTTTTGGAAGCCAAACGTTGGCCTAAACCCATTATTAATACATAGAGTCTTTTAATTCCCGACCATTCAAGAACTACTTTCTAGCTCACTACTTTGAGACACATGTCATCAAATTATTAGTCCCAATTTGAAAAAAGAGCAAAAGTCACATTCCAAGCTTTGGTTGGAATAGCTACACCTACAAGTTGGGTATGGAATTATGGATCCCTAGTTTACAATGGATGGTTCTACCATAGGTAATTCTTAAAAGCCAGGCGGGTTACCGTGGAAATCATGAACTTTAAACGCCAGGCAGGTTACCGTGGAAATCATGAATTTTAATACCGTGAAAATTATTGGTTTAAAATTTTCAAAACTAAGAATTGGAAGTCAAAGTACTGTAGAAGATCTTTCATTTTCACACAAAATTTTGAGGATGAATAGTGTCACTTCTATCCTATACAAAAAGATGCTCACTCATTCATCAAACACAGAATGGCCTTAGCGTCATTTATGGGTTAACTACTAAAGTCATGTTGTTCCTACAGGGGACAAAATGGGTTTTGGGCAAGTTCCTATGAGCTTGATTTTTTTGTGAAACTTTGTCATAAAATAGAAAAACTTATTAGCTTTGTATAAATATAATTTTTGTTTCAATCGATGCCCAAGAGAAAAAGTTATGCCACAATAACCTCAAAAAAGGGAAACCGTGCAGCAAAATAAATCCAAAAAGAATTGAAAAAAATATTTAATATGTTTTTCCTAATAGATTTTTTTTATTTGCATGGAAAGCTTTGATTCATTCCATTTGGATTGATAATGTGAAATTTATGGAGCTTTTTTTTTGTGGGCAACTAGAGCATCTTCACGAAAAAACTTTTTTTTCCACTTTGAATGCTAATATCTTTCAATTTGTACGGTCAAACATCACAAAAAAATCACACGTACATGATCTTAGACAAGTATAGTACAAGATCCTACAATTAAATTTTTTTTTTTTAAATTGTTTTTGTGGATGAACATAGCAATTTTGGCAGTTTTGAGTGTATTTTCACATAAAAATGGCCTTGGAACTGTACGGGTTAATCCATTAATGACCGTGGTTGATTTTGGGGGCAAACAAGACATTATGTGATCTCAGGCTAAACATAGATTAAAAATAGAATTGTAATATTTTTTGGATATTTGACCACACCAATGGAATTGGCATGAATGATTGAGCCTTGGCGATAAATATTGTGGCAATTCAAGGTTCCGTTACCAGAAGATTTTGGTGATTTTAGTCCATATTTCATTAGATTTTTCAACTTTTAAATCGCATGCTAGCACACATTGTCCTAATTATTGTCCCAATGCATTTGGTTTACAATTCTCCACATCCATCTCTTTTTGTCCGTATCCACATTTATTCTAAAACTCTGACTACCAGTAAAAAAGTGTCAATTTCATCCAAAAAGTGGTCTATCGGTCCTTCACCCTTTAGTGACCAATCGACCACATTTTGGTCGATTTTTGGACTTTTTACTCATTCTAGGTCAAAGTGCATCTAATTTGAAGAAACTCAAAGAGTAATAGAGTTAGAGAATCTTCAAATGCTCAACTTGAATCAAATTGTTTGGTAAGGCATATAATAACAAGTAAGCTAGGCCAATTTCCATGATTTTGTGCTAATTTATGAAATGCACAAACAAGCTCCAATATGGGCAATTTTTACAAAACTTTCATGAGCAATGAAGGTGACAATGTTGCCTAGCAATCCCACCACTGTCTAATTCATGAAATTCATGAATTATATAAGATAGGAGGGGCAAAAAACACCCATCCAAGAGATAAAACTGAGTTTGGGGGAGGTGAAATTTCTTGAAATTTTTTTCAATAAATTTTTCTTGAAAGACAAGTATAATTGGCATCTAACTCAAGTTGTTTCATATTTTTTGAAGCTTTATGGAATTAGTTATRAATTTTTGAAGTTGTAATGGCATAACTCTTGAAAACCACCAAATGTACCCTATTTGTACATTCCTGTAAAAATGCGCCGGCCCCCCAAATCAACCACGGGCACTAAAGGGTTAAGGGCCGCTTCACACTATGGCCGAAGGTTGAGAGGCCGTTGGTTTCCACCAATCAAATTGCAAGAAACCATGGTCACGGCCTCTCGACCCTTCACACTAGAGGCCAAAGTCCAAAGGCCGTGGACCTTCAAAATGCTTACATGGCAACACTTTTTGACCAAGGTGACATCCTCTCGAGAGGAAGTTTGGGTCCTACATTTTGCAAGACCCGTCACTATGGTCGAGAGGCCGTCGATTCCTTTTCATAAAAAATGAAAACTATATTTTATGCCTATTTTCAGTAGATTTCTTTGGACTCTCAACAAAGTTTGGACTCTCAATCCCACGGCCTCTCGACTTGGACGGCCACAGTGTGAAGCGGCCCTAAGACAAGTATCATAGTATGGAATTGGGTGATTGATATCCAAGGTCAAGGAAACTTGGATTGATTGACTATAAGGTAGGAGGTCCATAAAGCGCCCATATAAGGGCTGAATCTGAATTTTGGCAAGGTGAAGCTGCTTGAAATAATTTTCAGTAAATTTTCCTTGAAAGACAAATGGAATTGGCATCTAACCCAAGTTATTTCATATTTTTTGGAGCTTTGTGGAATTAGTTATGAATTTCTGAAGTCAAATGGCATGAGGCTCTAAAACCGCTCACCTCCTCAAATATACACAATATGTACATTCTTGTAAAGATGAAAAAAAATCATGTACTAGCGGTGAACATTTAAGGAAGTGGACGGTTTTAATGCCCAAACTGTTCTTGAGCCTTCTACCTTATAAGTTATTTGTCCTAGAATCGGTTGGTGAATCAATTATCATAATGCCACGCCCAGTTAGTCGATGCCTAGAAGGAGAATTTATGTTCTGACGAAGTGAGGAACAAGTCGGTATGCGGTACCCATCGAATGGGTTTGATTGTTGCCAGTCTTTGATGTTTTTCAACGAAGTAGGTAAGACAGCCCATTATGGTCAGAATTTGGAGTTTGGCCTCACGCTATCATACTGTTGAAATTTTTCAATTTTTTCCTCACTTAAAGACAAGTGAGAGAAACAGCAAGTGCAATTGGCACTATATTTTTTTGATAAAGTATGAATTTGCTAGGAATTTTTGAAGTGTTCAGTTTCCATGGCCCAACATGGTCTGTAGACCACCCCATAGCCAACAAAATCTGAATCCATGATGCTYATCTCACTACCTAATGCAATCACAATATTTTCTAACATGGAATGCCTAAAAAGTCAATCCTTGTAATGAATTTCACACTGAAAAGTTAGAAGTGCCTTATGTGGTCACTAATCACTCCATCACTATCATGTAAGAGATTGATTGTGGCCCAGATCTCACAAAACTAAAAAACCCATGATGGGGACACTTAGTAGGTGACCACTATGGAAGAAATAACCGTAATGGGCTATCTTACCTTACAGGTAGATCTTGCCATTGCTCTTCTACCCAATGTCTGGCCTTTGGCTTCAATATATTTGGTAGGAGGTTTCTAAAAGCGCTCAGGATCTAAAATCGCCCACGTCTTCAAAAGCACACCATATATTGTATTGGTACATTTTGCTTTTCTGCATTTCTGCAGCCTTTAGCGACACGCAAACAATGTACATTGTAAGAGGTGGGTGATTTTAGATTCCTGAGACACTTCAACTTAAAAATTTCATAACTAATTTCACAAAGCTCCAATAAAATATGAAACAACTTGGGTTAGATGCCAATTCCACTTGTCTTTCAAGGAAAATTTATTGAAAAAAATATTTCAAGAAGTTTCACGTCCCCAAAATTGAGTTTCACTCTTAGATGAGCATTCTTTGCCCCTCCTATCTACATGTTGCATCTAATTTAATTTTTTAGAACACAAGAATGTTGAAGAATACACTGCAAGGGGTTTCCATCGAGTAGAGAGGCTCATTTCATGCCAAATAAACTACATGTCACCATTAGGTATTAAACCCTTCTACCACGCCATTTGGTTTGGGTACCTTTCGACCATCATCCAATAGTTTAGGATCATCTCAAAACCATATTGCCTCTATCTTTATAGTATGGAGTTGTTCATACTCAAGGAATATCATTCCTTGAATGCTTCCACTCCATAATCTAAGCTTAGACATAAGTTATTACTATCAATATTCAACAATGGCTCATTCTCTTAGAGGATGTAAAAAACAGACCAAGACAAAAATCTCAAATATGGTAGAACTACCCATTACCAACCACTTAAGCATTCAATGCATGATCAAGAGTAGTAGAAGGTAGTGTAAATTTTCTACCTTGTAGAAAAATAGAAATCATAGGGATTGCAATTTTTTTGGTAATTTTCTACCTAAAATTGAAATTACTATGACTTTTGGAAGTCAAACACTATAACAAAACATGGTAAAAAAAATCGCACTCAAAACCGAGTGCGGTTGTTTTGACCTCAATCCTGTCCAGGCCCACTATGTGCACAATCCGCTTCTTTTGCAATTTCCCACTGCAATTTTTTGTATTTGGGGTCATGTAATATACCATTGGAAAGGTCTTGAAAGTCTCTTGAAGACATTTGCAATATCCAAATGTCTTGAAAAACCACCCATATAGTGAAAGCACCCAAACACCGTCAATAGAAGCAAGTCAGCATACTTGGAAGCACCTTTTCCTAAAAGTAATACTTTGGTAGTATTAGTGGATGAAATTATGAATATTAAAAAAAATGAGATTTTTCGGATGTGGTATGTAATTTCTATGATTTTCCAAAGTATTGACTCCCTAAACCACTAAAACTGTCACATAAGTAAACCCTAAACTAAAATGTGCACATATGAATAGTAAGCCAATTAGAGTTAAGTATGTGTCCTTCAAATGCATCAACAAATCACAGTTAAGCATTTGGAGAACACATTAACAAAAAGTCTAAGGACACATTTAGTTCCAGTCTAGGCCTTTAGGGTGTAAAAATGGGAACAAGGAGGCTAATGGATATTTCTACCTTAATCAATGACTTAAGTGATTTCATAAATGTTTTGGAACAATATAAGGCAATTTTTTTTTGCCATACAGAAAGATAGAAATCACCGGGATTGCAAATTTTTCATAATTTTATTCCCAAAATTGAAATTACTGTGAATTTTGGGAGTCAAAAAGTGCTCTAAACCTATGGATAATGTCTAGACTCTTTTAATTCCAATCATTAACCCCTAAGCACTCAAACGACCATTTTTTCGTTGCTGCCCGACTTCGGGCAGAATTTTCGGGCAGAAAAAAACTTTTTTTTGAATTTTTTTTTTTTTTTTCTTGAAAATATTAGGTTGTCTTTTAGTATTTATATTCAAAACTAAGATCGCTACGGTAAAAAAATAATAATAAGAGAAATAGCACAATGTGCTTAGAATTTTTTAATGTTGAAAAGCTTACTATTTGAGGAACTAATTGATATTTTTATGACCAGATCTTATGCATTTTTTTACAATTCAATAGAAACCACAATTTTGACCAATCAAAAAAAAATTCAAGTCTTAAGGATAGAAATTGTATTTTTGATGAATTTTTGAAGTTATATCTTCAAAATTCATTTGAAGAGAATCTGAAAATAGTTTTATAATTTTGACCGTACGGATATCTTCTACTTCTTGTGCTTCACATAAACTTCTTTGATGCAAACTTCAGAAAAGTTATAGAACTTATATTTTATAACACATTTGTGTTTTGTCCAAACCCCTTGGGCTTTTAGGGGTTAAGAATGGCTTTCTCGATTGCTACTGACTACTTTCTTGCTCACTACTTTGGAACATGTGTCATAACCTTATTAGTCCCAAACTTGAAAAAGAAACAAAAAAAAACATAAGATTGTTAACCTTCACTAGGGGGTCCTTTTTGCTCCCTCAAAATCTAGTCCCCCAGTGACAAAGCATGGCAAGCCTATCCAGTCCTAGAGTCCCCGCTCTGACAACCCATCAATTCACTACCAGCTAAGCCAATGAGATCATGAGTATTATAATGAAATTCCTCCCCCAAGTATATAGGGGAGGATTATACCTCCATCTGGGGAAGTGCACGAGCTGGCTCACAATGTTATGAAAAAAAAATTCCAATCTTTGGTTGGAAATATGTTTTAGCCTCGGTTGGAAATAGCTGCACCTCCCAAATTGGGAATAGCTCTCTGATTGGGAATGGGTGGTTCTGTCATAGCCCAATAGAAGCCCGAAGTCTCTTCCTTAGGGCCTCCTTACATGTGGAGTCGGGCCGGTGGACTCCCAGAGATTCATCGGTAAGATCGGTACTCCAGATTAGCCGGACTCCCATCTTACCGATGAATCGGTGGGAGTCCACTGGCCCGACTCCACATGTAAGGAGGCCCTTACTATCCTTTTACTGAAAGTGGAACATGCTTATTTTATCTTTTTCACCGTGGTTCTTGGGAGATTGCAGAATTTACAACAAGGTATTGATTTTGTCATTGGAGTTGGTAAGCATCTCAGTCCTACTTTTGAACCTTGAGAGTGGACAAAGAGCCACTTGTATGGTAGAAAGTACAGTCGGGTACCTAAATCTTACGGATTTTTGCCTCCACAGTGAATACAATTCCAGGCTGTCAACTTTGACTCCCTCCCGAGGGCTGAAAAATTGGTTTTCTTCAATGAAATATTTTTACAAGATTATCTACATGTTAATAACATCTACACCAAATTTCAAGGCCAAAAGATTTACACAAAAAAAGATATTCAAAATCTACCAACATGAATGTTGTGAGAGAGTGGGCCATAAAACTAGAGATGTCTAATTGGTTGTTTGGGGGGCTAGATTTTGAGGGAGCGAAAGGGACCCCCAGTGAAGATTAAGAATGTTATGAGCTTTCAGAGGTCTAAACCACACCCTAGACATGGCTCAAAATAGGGCGCTTTTTTTTACTTTTACCTCCAGTGAATCCTTTTGGGCCCACTTCGAATGGAGGATTTAACGTAAACCTACCCTCACAAGATTAGTAATTATTTTTATCGAGTTTTATCTTGAGGTACAATCACTTTTTACTTTAAGATCTATTAATTTGTACCACTGTTATTGATGTAACTAACGAGTTACTGTTTATGTTGTCTACACTAAATAGTGCAATGAGGTTGCCCCTCACTAATTTCTCGACCTTCCACACTATATAAATATTTATTGTTACTATATAAGAATGCACTATTTTTGAATTAGTTCTTGGTGTAGTTGGAACTCATGAACCTCCATGTGTATATATGAAAGTATTTGTAGAAATATTTGGTGAATTCGATGGCTTGTACAATAACTTTCTTGGGATAAGGCAACCTAATTGTAAGGTCAACCTAATTTCACTATTTAGTGTAGTACTTGAGCAAGAGTGAAAAGAAAGGCTCAAAATATAGATGTTTTGTCTTTAAGTATGGAGGGCATGGTAAATTAGAACCATCCATTCCCGACCAGTGCCCCATAGCCAACCTGTAGATTGACTTATTTCCAACCAAGGATAGAATGTGTTTCTTTCTCTATTTCAAGGTTGGGACTAAAACTTCATGATTCATGTCTCAAAGTAGTGCGTAAGAAAGTAGGAAGCAGTGAGTGGAAAAATGGTTTTTTGAATGATGGAAATTGGAAAAGTCTAGAGATTGGCTATGGGTCTGGAACACTTTTTGCCTTTCAAAATTCATAGCAATTTCAACTCATGTGATAAAATTACCAAAGTTTTTGCAACCCCCATCATTTTTATCAACACACCTCCAAAAATATTTACCTTGCATTGCATTACTCCACGTTCATCCAAAATTCCTTGTACGATTGGTTATGGGTGGTTCTACCTTAGTAGAAGAGTCAGGAGTGAAGTTGTTTAGACGAGCGCTTACGTTAGCAACTGTACAAAGAAATTGAGAATAACGTGTCCTAAAACCTTAGATATTTAGGCCAGATTTTCTATACTACTATAAGTATACATGATTTTTTCATATGCACCACCGACAAAATATCCCTTTAATTTTTCAATTTCTAATAAACAACTTTTAATCTTGTATTTCTACTAGAAGATAAACGTGTCCGGCACAACTAGCTACTATGCAACTAGTGTCCTATACAACAATCCTGCGACTGTAATTCTCTCTATTAGTACCAAATCTAATGTTATTGTTTTATGTCATTGTTTTACAGCATTGAAAAATTGTTCTGGTTGCAAAGCAAGCAATCTTTAGTTGCAAAAAGAAACTAGGAAACAAGTAGGAAAAGATTGCAACTATAAAATGACCACAATTGTTTTGTAGTTGTTTTCTAGTCGTTTCCTAATCGGTTTCTAATAATACACTAGTTATTTCTTAGTTGTTTCTTGCAGTACTAAAAAAATCAATGTTTTTATTGATTTGGTTGCATAGATTTAATTCACTTTTCTATTAATTTGGAGGGTATTATGTTGATTTGGATAGAAATCGATAGAAAAATGAACCATATGAATGCAACTAAATCAACAGAAACACAAAATTTTCTAGTAGTGAAACTAGTTGTCTCCTAGTTGCTTTGAGATTGTACACTAGTTGCTTCTTAATTGGCTTCTAGTTGTTTCCTAGCTCGTTTCTTAGTTGCTTTCAAAGTTCATTCCCATTTGTCTTATATCAGTTCTCCCATATCGATTGTAAAGAGTACCATTAGGTTGGACATATAAGACTTGTAAGTTGTTGTATTTTTATATAATGAATTCAATTAATAGAATCCTAAGAATTCTACAATCTATAGAATTCTATAGTTTATAGACTTCAACAATTTGTAGATTTCCACAATCTATAGAAATCAAGAAATATTCAAAATCCAAGAAATTTTAAAACCTATAAAATTGTAAAAGTATATAAACCAATGAAATCTATTAATTATCAGTATTTGAATTTTAAAAATCTAGAAACGAAGTAGATTTAAAATTTGGAATCTAGATTTGGAATTCAAAAAATCTTTAAAAAAATGAAATTAAAAAATTATAAGATCTAGAAAGAAGGTAGATATGAAATTTTGAAATCTACAAATCATTATGATTAGTATTTTTAAATCTACACATCTACAAGTCGCAAACAAGTCCCAAATGAGTCACACTTGAGGCATGACTTTTGCAATTGGTGCACCTTCATTCTAGATTTTAAAGTGTCCATTGCGACTACAATTTCCTAAATAATCACTAGTCGCAAAGTAGTCACAAGTGTTCTATGAAACTGAAAAACAATTGCATAGTGTAGTTGCAAAACCCCTCATTTTCTTCTAGTATTCAATATTTCATCAATTTTATTGTATTTGATGATAAAATTCAATTATGTAGTGAAATTTTATTAAAACTGTTCCCATATCATATTGCTTTTACTTTCTTGTAAGTACCAATCATTAAGGGAGAGGCACTCAATGGTGTCCATGTACCCAATGTTGTCCTTTTCTAGGTCATGCATTCATTCTAGAAGATAAATGTAGCCGGACTGTAGACCATTTATTATTTTAGGTCAAAGAAATAAGCCATGTACTACATACCTACATTTATAGTCTGAAATGATTATGCTCTGTAGAATCTGATGGCATTGGGTACAAGGACACCATTGGGTGCCTCTCTCTTAAAGTGTTTGATTTCAGACTCATTACCCAAATGCTTGAATTCAAGTGAAAGAGGTTGTATTTCAAAGCAAGATCCTGTAATCTTGATACCTTGATCCTTCCTTGAGTTAAAAAATGCCCCTTGGTTTTGGACTTGAAAATCTTTTGTAACTTTGCATTTTCACTTTTTTCCTAAGCAAATTCAATTCGTGGAACACATTGAATAAAGCTTTTTGTCTTGTGAATTTGGTGTTGTGCAGATATAAAATTCTAAACAAAAAAATCAGTGTTGTACAATATTCTCTAATTAGCATTGCTAGAATGAGAAAGTGAATTATCATATTGTTTGAATATTTTAAGGAGTCTATATATTAAAATGAAGTGTAGAATACTCAAAAACATTGAGACAAACACCTGATCAAAATACTAAGTTCAAATATAATGCGATTTAATTGATAATTTGAATTTGAATTTTTGAAACATAAATTATAGTAATTGATTTTTACTATTGGGCAAGAAAACAATCAATAATTAATTTTTTTTAATGATTATTGATCATTGCTTACAACTTCTTTTTCAAGTCTTTGTACAACATCTTAAGTTCTAAAGTCCCAAGTGTCCCTTTACAAAACATTGGAAGKTTTGGACCATAGGCTCTTATAACCTTGATTTTTGACTTGATTTTTTAGAACTGGTTTTGAAGATAGTAATGCACATTAGTTTTTTAGGAATATAATTTTTACTTTAACCAATACCCGGGAGCAAAAATTATGCTATTCTAAGCTCAAAAAATAGTTTGCTAGGTTGTACAAAAAAAATCATGAAAATTTGAAATATTTTTGAAATTCTTTTGTTTATCATAGAAAATAATTTTGACTACATGGAAAGCTTTGATTCATTCCATTTGTACTAGTGATGAGAATATTGTAGAAAATATTGTTTTTCAAGTCCTTGTAACATTATCTACAAAAAAAAATTTATAGAGTTAATTAATTTAAGAAATCTATTTTTCACAATTTTTCAAAAAAAAGTTCCACATAGTTGAATTTGCTTGCTAGGAAAATTTCACTCTTTGTATATATATCTTTCAATTGTAATTTAGAACTATGAATAGTTTCCTTTATTTTCTATCTTATATTTACTTCTACATAACATTTTTTAAGAATGAAAATCAAGTGTGTATTTTTTGTTTTTCCCAACTATGAATTCAATTCTTCATTATAAAGAATTATAATTCTGAATTCCAAATTATTAGGGCAATAATTTTAAGTTATGGAAATTCAAAGCCAAAAAATCTAGTAGAGCAAGGTGCAAGATAATTTGTTTTATTCACTTTAAATGCAAATATCTTGCGATCTACACAATCAAAATTTATGAGACTTCTTCGATACATTCTTTATACTAGTTTAGTAAAGAATCCCATGGTTAGATATACAAATAATWTATTTTTATGCTTTTTGCAATAGATATGATAGTTTTTTGTGTGTTTTTCTATGATATAAAGGCCATGGAACTAGAGGGATTATGCTTAAAATACATTAGATGTTTTTTGGACCGTCTAGAAGACTGCGAGTTCCCGGGCTGTGGGAACACATTGGGAACTCCGGAACTTTGCCACGTAGGCATTCTGACATGGCACAGAGACTGCCACGTCAGATAATACTAATTAATTAACTAAATTAATTATTAATTATTTAAAAAATAATTTTTTGAAAAAAAAAAAAAAAATTTAAATCAATTTTTAGTTTCTTTACACTTTCTAAGAATTCTGAAGGAAAAAAAAACTTGAAATTCAAAATTTCAGACCAGCAGTCGCTGGTTCCCTGTGCAAGGAACAGTTTCTGGGAACAGCCCCGAAACAGGCTCTTACGGGGCTGAAAAAACATCTAATGAGTGGTAGGACTAGGATGACACAATCTTCTCTAATGCTCAAGACTATTATATATAAAATGATATTGACAAAATGATAAAGTACTTGGCTTTGAACCTCTAATGGGTATTGGTGATGTAACTTAATATGTAATGATTGTACAACTCCTATAGAGTTTATTTTTCATAATTAATTACATGTTGTATATATCTAAAGTGAATTTGATAAAAGCATGTGTTTTGTATGAAGCTTTTCTAGATTTTTCTTAGCTTTTGGAAGGCCATCTTGTACTTAAAATGTAATTGAATTGAAGGCATTATACATTATGCATAGATTCCTTAATTTACTAAAAGATGATGGTAAATTTTAGCAAAAATGTAATGTAATAAATTATAGAAATAAGTTCATAAATATTTGTATGTATAATTTCATATCTTTCTTTAAAAAAGTCTCCATTTTACATTTTAGTGCAAAGTATTTTAATTATGAATGTATATTAAACCTAATTTTTGAAAACTTTGAATTAATATTTGAATGTTTCCAAATTAATATATGACAAAAAAAATTATGACTAAAATGATGAGAAATTGATATCATTGTAAGCAAATTGTTATTAGGATTTAAAGTCTAATTGTTATTGAATGATTATTTGAAAACTTTTTTTTTCCCGAGAAACATACAACCTTCAAGGGCCACAATAAGACTAACACAACACAACATCCAAGGCAACCTAGCATACTAAAAACTAATATTGAATGTAATGTACTTTTAGGTGTACTCAAGAAAGTTAAGATAAAAATCAAGAAATAAATATGGAAAACACAAACGTGTTTGATGTGCTTCCACAAGATATTTTTCAACATATATTCACAACTATTGTTGATTTCAAGTCATTGATCCAATGCATGGTAGTGTCAAAGACATTCAAAAAACATCTATGTCAAATGACCTCATTGTCAATTACATGTCATGGACAATTTTCATCATACAATAAAAAATTAAAAGAAATTTATAGTATGGTGAAAAAATTTCCATTTTTGAAATCACTCATAGTAAAAGTTGGACAAAATAAAGATGAATCTCCCACTTTGACTCGTAGCATGCGTTACGCTGAAATTGGTGTTGTAGTAGAAAAATTTATTTTCATGTCTACAAAATCAGGGGATCTTTTTAAATTTGATGATGTCATTCAACATGAAGAAGATTTGAGRAAAAATATTTGTAATAAACAACAAGGAACAAAAAATGCTTCATGTGTTGAAAAAGAGCTTTTGGAAAGAACCCAAGAAAGGTATTCCATTCAAATTTAAATGRAAATGAYACAAATGGAAGTACATCATTGCAAAGGTGTTATTTTTTTGATGTACATATATTCAAAAACATTTGAAAAATAYATATTTATATATATASTATTTCATTATTCACCWYAGAATAAGTTTTTCTTMCTACATTCAAAATATGTTAACAATAATTTGACACTTCATTACAACAAGTTRGTTATAWATATTAAGTTGAACTCCAAAGAATTTGTGATTTTAATTTTGAAAAACGACTTTTAAACCATTACTTTAAACCAATATAAAAATGTATAGAAGTATGTAGGTTTTATAGAAACATTTAGTGCCAAAAGATAAATTAAATTACCTCACCATAAATTTTGATTAAAATTTTAATGTTTAATTGAAAATTTTGCATCATTGCATATTTGTTAATACATGATGGTTTATTTAAGAGGAAAACCTTTACAAATTTCAAAGTTTTTGTCATTCAAGKCTTGCAAAAGAATACTCATTTGAAGTTGAAAGCAAACATCAATCTTCAACATCATCAACAAATGAATCAATACATTTTGAAGACAAAGATCTTCATAAACATTGTGGACTTCAAGATTGTAATTTGAGACAAGTCATTCCTCCAAGTAATGATGCTTTTAAGAAAATGGTACCCATAATTGTTTTTGCAATAGTACAAGGACTAGATGAATTTAAAAATTGCTTGCCACATTTTTTAGAAAATTTAACTGAACTTAAGCAATTCCTTCTAATAGATATGGTTGAGAGTATGATTGTATTTGTGAGAGACTTTCATATAGAAGAAATTCGTTTGCAACATATGCAAGAAAAACAACTTTCAAATCTAAAAGGAAGAAATGAAAAGCAAGAGATATCTCAGAATCAAATTAAAACTCATTTCATTGGAAAAAATGAACTATTTGCAAATGATAAACAAGGTTGTGTTCATATTCAACATAAGATTATAAACAATGAACAAACTGTAAATGACTATTCAAATAGTAAGTCAATACCAAAGAAAGAACAGTGTGCAATGGATTGCCAACATAACAAGTCAATGATATTGCAAAATGAGAATATTTATCCAAATTTGCTTGGTAATTCCAACCTTTGGAATAAAAATAAAATCTTTGAAATAAAAAATAAAAAAATTTGTAATAATGATACTAGTAAGGTTGAAGATGGAAAACTAAGATATGGAGTTGTTGATGTATTAAATTTAAAAATTAAAAATGATACTMATCATTTGGTAGGTAACAAATTTSTRAAGTTGAAAGATACATCTCGAGTACATATTTTTGAACAAGGACAACACATATCTCAACACAATTTTAAGACACCTCCATCAAAGTGCAAAAGATGTAAAAACATGACTAATCTTGGTAAATTTGAACCATGTTGGACTTGTGCAAACAAAAATAATAATTCCACATTTTTTGAGAAGATAAAAGATCACAACATGAAAGATATTACACCAATATTAAGGCAAGGCCATACTTTTGACTCATCATCTAAAGGCAATATTAATGAAACTAGAGAATTTGTAATGCCTTCAAATGAATCTAAGAGAGATTTTAACACTTTGCGACAAAGAACATATAATAACTTATTTTCAATACCAAAAATTAGTCAGTGTTTTTCCAATTTAAAGCATTCAACAAAACAATTCCATACAAATGACATATTTGATGAAAGTTCACTAAGTACAAAATTAGAGAAAAAAACTCTATTGCATGATTCGTCAACTTTGTTAAAGGTAACTCTATTTAACATTGATGATATAATATAGAATTTATAGCATTTATCGCATTTACTTGAGAGGATCTAAATAAATTATTGAAAAAAACTTGAATACATAAGAGACAATGAAAACAATTTTCTTAAAAATCATTAAAATTAACAAACATATTCATAATCACAATTAAAATAAAGATAAATAATTATATGATAATATTTATTTTAAAAAATAAATAATTATTCATCCTCTGCACGTTCATAATTTTATTTTCGAACTAAAATATTGGACCTCTTTTAGTTGCAACAATGGTCCATGTGAATAACACATTGGGCTTATGTAATTTATAATAGTAAGCCCAATGAGTTGAGGGTAGTTTTAAGAAACACCTCTTGTTTTTGGGTCAAAATGGCCTTAGTACTGGAGTACTGTGACTTTTGGAATAAAATTTTCAAAAATGAAATAAAATATGGATAATTTGTAAAGCATTCAAAAAATCACATGCATGAAAATTCAGATCTAGGAAAATTTATTTCTAAAAGTTATGCACACTGAAAGAGTGATGGAAATTACCAAGAAAATGAACACTTTGATCTCTGATTTTTTTTAAATAGTAAAAAAATTCAAAAAACTCTCCAAAATATATCCATTTTTTCTCACTTGAAGATGCTTCTTCTCAACCATTTTTGTCTCTAGAAAAAAAAATTGAGTTATTTGCACTTGTGCAAAGGTAGTGAACTTTGAGCACATGTGGAGGGTGGAGAGATTATTATTTTAAGAAAATCTCTTCGTGGGCCTATGTAACTTTAGTAGAAGTCCTTGCATCTCAATTTTGAGCTTCAAATTCGGATTTTTAGGTAGAAAATAGTACTAAAAAACTTCAAAATGGCTAAGGTAGACACCTAATTGGGGGCAGGTTAAAAATAGTAAATAATTTTGAAAATTTTGAAAAAATTACTCAATCTCTAAAAATATCTTATGTACCTTCATTCCAAATTTCACTCCAAAAGATCAAACCATGCAAAAGTTATGAGCAAAAAAACACCTGTGTAAGGGCAAGGGGACAAAAATAAAGAGGACAAGTGTTTCTTCCAATCACCTTTGATTGAAAACATACATCAAGGACTGGCTTTGATATATGCATAGTAGAATAATAATTTCAAATTTCAAATATAATTTCAAATTTCACCGTAAAAGATTTGAAGTCATACTATCAACCATTTGATTGAGAGTACTTGACTTCTAGCATCTTGAATAAATGTTTGATATTGCCGTTTGTCTTGGAAGAGAGACCTAGCCACTAAACGATCATCTATAGAAAAAAAATATTTTTATGAATGGTATAAGTCAACAAAGTGTTATTGGTTGGAGCAAATAGTAGATAACAAGTAGGAAAATCATTGATTTCCTAGTAGACCTTAGTTCACCACAAAGCTCTTAAAATACTCTCTCATTGCTCCAATTCTTATCAAAATTGGCTTGTGTGTTTTCAGCTATTCATGAATTTCTTTGATAAAAAAAAACTATTATTTTGAGGAATTTTTGAAAAATATGTCCCCTCAAATTCATATTGCTCAAGAAAAGGTTAATTAGAATGGTGCTAATGTAAATATTTCAAAATACATGTAGTCAAGTTTCTTGAAAATTATAGATTTTACTAACTTAATAGCACGGTTGCCAGCATGTGAGCCTAGGATCTTGAGCCCATGAGCTTAAAAGCCTAGGCTCTTATGTTACTAATACATATATTGTAATAAAGTACCTTCTATAATTATAGGATATTTATACTATAAGTGTCTGTTGTAGGTTACATATGTTATAAGCACCTTCCATGGTTGTGGGATACTTATATTATAAGTATATATATGTTATAAACACCTTCAATAGTTGTAAAATACCTACTTACACCTAGGCTCAAGGCTCAAGGCTCATAGGCTTGCATTTTTAGGCTCACATGCTAGCTTTGTTGAACTTATAGCAATGGATAAAATCCTAAAGACAAATTTTTCAAAAAAGATTTTAGAACATATAATACATTTAAATGAGAAATGGCAATGTAGAAGTAATTTGAAGGGAGTTCCCTTTAAATCCTTAGAAGATAATAACAAGTAAATGTTTTTAGAAATATGGTCACATTAATAATTAAAATACTTCACTAGAGAAACATAGTTGAAATTCATTTCAATGGATGAGGGTATGAGTGAAATCTTATAGTAAATACTACGTGATTACGAGCTCTATGAACATGAATTTCATAAATTTGTCATATGCAAATTTGATGTGTAGCCATGAATAGAATTGAATAATTTTTCTTGTTCAATTGTAAAAATGTGTAAGCTAGAGCCTAACAAATTGTAGATCTATTATGTAGATGGATGAATATATGTAGATTATTCCATAAATGATGTATGATAGTAAAAAAATTCACCTATTTTTTTGCATTTATTGAATTGAATAATGATATTTTTATTGACATTATATTAATAACTAGATAAAGGCTTTATAAAATAMATGGTCTAATGGAAATATAATTATTGAATTATACCAACATCATGTGCAAATTGCTTGCAATTTTAAGATAAACTATTTGAATCATTATTTTGTTTTTCTTAGTTTGCCATCATATGCAAATTGAAGAATTGATTTCCTCTGTCTCATTGGGCTAAATTTAGATTATAAAGTATCCATTAAAAAAAAAATTCAAGGATGATAATTAGTATGTGAAAAATATATGGAATGATTCAATGTAAAGTAAAAACTTGGATTCATATTCTTTCATTATTAAAAATGATAAGGAAAACAAAATGTACATCATAATCATGTGGAATCCAAATGAAGTAGTTCATATGAATCCAAAATGGTTATAGTTTTAAATGAATGCAATTTGAAATATGAAAACAACACAAAGTTCTTTTGGGGCATTTCAATTTATCACTTGGTTCCATATAGTTTTTATACAAAACCGTCTTCATTGAAGTTTCTTCAAATCAACCATCACTATGGAATGAGCAATACATTATTGTTAAAGAATTCAAGAATACTAAATCTCATTGCTATGAATGAGCATAAGTGTCAAAAATGACCAATAACACCTACAGAATTGTCATTGTACTTTCAATATCACTTTCTCTACTACTTATTTTATTTTTAGTTTATTAGCAAACTTCAATAGAGAACTTCAATAGATAACTAGTATAGCACTATGTCATGATCCATACAATAACTCAAAAATCCATAACTTTCAAATTGTTTGTTCACCATGACACAACGAACACCATGAAACAAAGTCTGTGCACCCTTTCTTGTGAAGGTATTTCTAATGGTACTAAGAACACAACCAAGTAATGCACAGACTTAAAGACCCATAGTTTAGAATAATTTAAGATTAAAAAAAATTAAAAAATCCATAACTTTCATACTATATGTCCAACTGGCTTGAAACAAAGTCCATGCACCCTTCATCATAGAAACCTTTCTAATGTTGCTAAGAATGCTTTTCAAGGATGCACAATTTTGGAGATATGATTGTAACAAATAAAAAAATAAAAATAAAAATAAAAACCCAACTTAAGGTATGAATAAGTGTGCTTGTGCCATTGCCACATCCGAAATAAAAATAAAAGTATTTTTTTGAATTTTTGAATTCACAAAAACTTCATAATTCAATCATTTTCACAGCTTAGGCTAAAAACACTACTAGGAGACACATAGTCTTAGAGATCTCACCGTAACAAACAAAACAAACAAAACAAACAAAACAAACAAAACATACAAATATCCTATTATAAGGTATGGATTATAGTCTTGAAATTTTTGTGCACGTATTTTCTTCAAATTTTTTATTTTATTTCAAATTTTAAATTTATAAGAAATAGAGCTCTAATGAAATTAAGGTAATGATTTTAAAGCACAATAAAACAAGACGATACTGTAATGTGAGAATCTGTCAAGGATGTCAATAAACTGAATGAATTTTGCAAGTTTTGAGTTATGAATCACAATTGCAAAGGCATTTATTATTTTTAAGATGACATGGTACAACAATATTCTACCATACAATTATCAATTCCTAAAGAATAGGGGTTATATTTGAAGAGAGAGCATTGAACTAAATGAAAACAAATTTTAGAATTTTAGAATTCAATTGTATAAAAGTATAGGAGTCCATTCTAGAAATGTATGGAGAATTTTCAACCCATTTGAAATAGCAGAGGATTGCAAAATGTAGAGTTAGAAGTGAGAAAGAAAGATTTTTTTAGCCTTGCTAAACACAATCAAATAGAAGACTTTGAGCCTTCATGGGGTTGAGACATTTTTTCAACTCACAATCAAGCCTCTACACCATTGCGTAATATATTATGTTAGGTATACACAAGAAGAATTTTACAAGTAAATATGAGGAGTTTGTATAAACTTGCCAAGTACTAAACATTTTTTTATTGATTTTTTGTCTAGCAAAGATTTATTTCCTTAACCCCTAAAGTCTAAAGTTTCCTTTGGGTACAAATGAAAGTTGATGCACTCTTTAAAATAATCTCAATTTTTGAAGCAATTATTTTATATAAAAGTTTGATGGAGAAAGACAAATGAAATTTATAAGAATATAATTCTTATTTCAATCAATACCTATCGGCCTAATTGGGAAGCATCTAGTGGGAATGAGGGAGTATATTTGAGAAGTAGATGAGGAGTTTAACAAAAGATGTCACAACTACACCAAAATCACTTGATTTTCGTATGGGATTACAATATTTAGTCTATGTACCAACATATGCAAAATGAACCCAGAACTCTCATGTTTGGAATGTGTACATTTTGGAATTTGTACATTTTAGGCAAGAATCTGTTGAGGCTAACGACGAGAGTCCATGATCTGAATGAGTGTGAGATGGAGAGGCAGAGCATGACACGTGTATGTTTAGCTCATTTCACCTGAAGTTGCCACGTAGTAACTTACGCTGACGCAAACAAATGATTCACTGGTACTACTGATCATGTTTCAGTCCCCGCATGGCTTTTCTCACACCACTCCATCAATTTGAATTGCACGAGTGGCAACCATCCATTTCAACTAATCTAAGGTAGGAGGTCCACAAAGCACCCATCTAAGGGGCCGAAGCTGAATTTTGGCAAGGTGAAACTGCTTGAAAGAATTTTCAGTAAATTTTCCTTGAAAGAAAAGTGGAATTGGCATCTAACCCAAGTTGTTTCATATTTTTTGGAGCTTTGTGGATTTAGTTATGAATTTTTGAAGTTGCAGAAAAGTGCATTTCAATGGGCACTATAACCGACCACCTCCTCAAGTGTAGATTGCTTACACATTGGTGATTGCGAAATGTACCTCCAGAGCCTGATTGCTTTTAGAACGTGCTCCATATTAAGAACTCCTACCTTAAGCTTACGTGCATTTATTTTGATAAAAGAATTGCTTGCTTTAGAAAGTGGCGCGTTCAATTGTTTCATAATTCTAATAAAACAAAAGTAAAAAAGTAATTTTCTAATTTTTGAATTCATAAAAGATTGGGAATCCAATGATAATTATGTCATGAGTCATAAGCATCACAAAACAAAGTTTGTGTGTCCCGCCTTAGAGAGAGTTTTTTAGATGGTATTAAGAATGCAACAAGGGTTTGCATGGTTCTATAAATCTTACCGTAACAAGAAAATCAACATTACAGAAAATTTCATGTCTTTGAAGGGTTCTTTGACTACATGCAAATGTATATATCACTATATTTACTTATTGACTGAAAGTCAAATGGCCCTCCACAAGGCGCACATTTTCCCTAATGAACAACCTCATTGAAGGTGTAGATAAACATTGGAGGCCTTTTCTACAATTCTTTTTGTTTCTCAATCAAAGTTTGTGGGTATTTTTTTGAGTTTAGCCACCTATTTTCCTTCAACCCTCCATTATGAATCAAATTTTCAAATATAGAGTTCATTTCTTTCTACTATTTTTTTATATACTTTTTTCCTATTCCATGAGCTAACAATGAACTAACCAATGGTTCTCCTTGAACACTAGTTGAGAGACCAATAAAATTGCAATGAAAGCAATGTTGTTCTCAATTGACAATGTAACTACGGTAGAACCACTTATAACTGATCAAATAAGGAATTTTGGCCAAATCTGGAGTAGTGCAATGCAAGGCAGATATTTCCAAAGGTGTATTGATAAAAATGATGAGGATTGCAAAAACTTTGGTAATTTTATGGCATAAATTGAAACTACTATGAATTTTCAAAGGCAAAAAGTGCTTGAGATCCATAGCCAATTTATAGACTCTTCCGATTTCAATCATTCAAAAAACTACTTTCCCACTCATTGCTTCCTACTTTCTTACTCACTACTTTGGCACATGTCAACCTTTGAAAAAGAAAAGAAAAAAAGCATTCTAGCTTTGGTTGAAAATAAGTCAATCTACACGTTGGCTATGGGTGCTTGTCGGTTATGGGTGGTTCTACCCTAATTCAATTAGATGAAGTGTGTATCTTCAAGATTGGTTTCCTCCGCTACATTTTGTACTAAAATATGAGATTTGAGAAGCACTCGGGTCTAAAAGAGGCCATATCTTAAAATATACACTATTTGTACATTTTGTCCTCTGATTGCACCAATAATGTACAAATTAAATAGTGTATATTTTAGGAGATAGACGCTTCTAGGGACTACTATGTTCTAACTACAAAACTCCATAACTAACTCCACAAAGCTCTAAAAAGTACAAAACAACTTGGGCTAGATGCCAATTTCATTTGTCTTTCAATGAAAAATTACTGAAAAATATTTGAAGAAGTCTAATTTCTCCAAATTAATTTTGAGTTCTTAAATGGGCACCTTAGTGTAGTATTTACGTGGTTAAGGTGAACTCTACCATTCCCGTCCTTCTATCCATTCATGTCTCCTAGATTGCCATTAAATCGTCCTTGAAAACCTTCCCCCTCCATAACTATGAATTGCTAACGTCGATTTTGTCAAATTTCACCACTCATAGGACAGTTTTAGTGGTCTAAGGAATTGTCACTTTGAAAATTTATAGAAAATACCACATCCCAAAAGCTTATTAGAAAATTCATAATTATCAATTGCCAATACTACAAAAACATTATTATTACAAAAATGTGCCTTCAACTATGCTAAATTGCTTTTATTGATAATTTTGAGTGTTTGTATTGTAACATTGATTCCGTTAGTATCTAAAATTTAAGTACTTACAAATGAAGTATAATTGATCATTTGATTTGATGTATACACTCTATAAGGACCAAAGTAGTAAAATTTCCAATTATACAAGGATTTGTTATAAACTGCAATTTAGATAAATAAAATGATAAAAACATTAAAGTAAAATATAACCTACATATCACATCAATATGGTTGGACCTACATTCCACTTACCGTATTTTTCAATAAAATTTGAAACTAAGATTTGAAATTTCCTTCAATAATTTATTTTGCATTGAATATAAGTGATTTTCAAAAGAGTTTATTTCTTTTAAGTTTAGATTTTGAATTTCAAATTATTGGTRATTTATGAAAATTTCATCTTATAAAATTTTTGAAGTCTTTATTGAAAAGTCATTTTTGAACTTAAAAATATCAAAGATGAATTATAATATTATTATTCGAACTATATATTATTTGCAAGGAAGAGTTTTAAAAACCTATATTGTACTTAATTTCTGAAGGACTAGTGGTGCAGAAAACCATGTTGCAAAAGCCACTTGGTGCCTTTGTGGTCCTTAAGGAGTTAAGTTGAAGAATTAGTACAAGAATGAACTTGCATGGATGAAAATTCTAAAGCTTTTTGTGAGATCTACTTTTGGATGATTACAATAGATAATTCAATGTAGACCATGAAACGTAATTGATTTTGTTACCAAAGAACATGGATTTTTTGTAGAACATTATTCAATTACAATTTTCAATCATTATGTAGTAAATATATAGTATTTGCAATGAAAGATGTATTCCATTTTATAATTAAAAATATATAGTTTCATATAGTTTCATATATAATTAAAAATATATATTCTTATATATATATATATAAGAATATTAAAGATAATTACTTTTAAACCTTGAAAAAATCAAATGTCCCRTAATAGTCTCATGGATTTTCGATCTATTTTTTTAAATGTTACATCAAACTTTCATTTCTCTCATGGTGCTAATATTTTTTCTAACACATATATAGCGTCTTTTATTGTCTAAATTTGATCATAGAGGCTTTTGAATAGAGGTTGCAAAAGTTCATGGGAGGGATTTTGAAATGAGTTATAGTTAGATTTAGTTAGAGCATCCCCAATGTGGACAATGTTGGAGGCACAATATCCAAATTTTTACGTGGAGGTAGTTGGACCTCATTTTGTTCCAGCAACTTTTGAACCCCCCGTCCCAATGCAAAGTCAGCAATGGCCAGACCTCAAATAAACCTTTACCGCATTATAAAGGAGAAGAATAGATTTAAAATTAAATATAGACTTTCATGCAAAAATGGGGGATTATTAGCACACATAATGAGGTTGAAAAGGATGACTTTTCCTGTTGTAAGCCACCTCGTGGGCTCTTCATATGTTGCTAAATTGTTGGCCCGGGAATAGAAAATGGCGGGGTTGGAAATAAAAAATTACTAATGTTGATTGCATTGGGTCTTGTTATTTTAGACCCTTGTCATCGAGCAATTGGTTGGTGCACGTGTTGGTGTGCTACATTGGAATTGTTGTTACCTCCCAACATCATCTCGGGGTTTTATATCAATGGATGATCTTCGTTGAAAAACACGGATGATCTTTGTTGAAAAACATGGATGATTTCCGTAAATGGCATGAGCAATTGATAAATGGAAGGCGCAATATTCTTTGAAGTTTTGGAGATGTCCTAATATTGCACATTCTATTCTATCAAGAAAGAAATTACATCATGAGCTTCATAATGACTATTCTTTCAATTTTGAAGGTGCCCTTATATTCTACRCTTCTTTTGATGCGAATCAGGTGTGCACATTTAGGGGTTATGCAATATTAGGATGCTCCACCATACAAAGAATTCAGGCTGGGAAGGATAATAGGAGGATAATAAGAATGTTGCCATGTACAGTGAGCATGATCCACGGTTGGCCTGGAAACTACTCCAGTGGGGTCATTTATACTAACATATGCTCCGTACTCAGTCATGTCGGAACCATAACAAGGCGTGCATGGCTTTGCCTCAAGAAAATTCAACAACCCGCAATCCGTATTACCTGCACTGTGTAACGGAAGGATGAATCTCATCGAAAGCATCAAAAGAGAATCCCTGCAAARCTGATGCACAGTCAAGTGCAGAACATCACAACTTTGTCCACTCAACAAGCAACGGCTGAAAACTTGACCTCCTCCTCTCAAATCGACGATTCCATCGCAATGACAAACCCTAAATTCAGCTTCCATAGATCCCTAGCGTCAAGAGCAGCAGCAGCAGCATCTGTGCCGCGAATTCATGAAACTATTACTCTCGCACGAACGAAACAACATACGGAGTACAAGAACTTGTGGTGGAGCCGTTTCAACTTATCGCTTGCACACAATTGAGTCCTCATCAGGAGGAAAACTAACTTGTAAGTCAGCTACTTCACCTGCGAATCACCGAAGTCGAGGAACCTCGATCACGCTTTCTTCTTCTCCAAGTAACGTGACGAAGTGAGAAAACGGCGAGGGAGTTTAGAGTATCACAACGACAGTACTACGCAACCCTAGACCCGATGAGGTGGCGATAAAAGACTTTCCCAAAGCAAGGCCAACTGAACKATCCATCCAATGGCCGCCGCGCCTTTACAACAACGGCTCACAGTGAATCCGCAATTCCGTCCCGATCCAGGAGCTTCGACAATCAACGACAACCAGCAATCAATGGTGCAAAAACAAGCGAAACGAACGCCGGAGAATTTCTCTGAGGTAGTGAGGTACCTTACCTCAGTGCTCGAAGCCTCCACAACACTCCACCACCGAAGTACGGTATCATGGAGGCAACAACACGTGTCAAACATCTATCAGTTTTGAMCTCRTAGAATCTGACGTGGCGAATTKGAGGGAWGAGCACAGTGCCATTTYCACTATCCCCAAATCTTTCGTTTTCATAGAAGTYAGAAACCCGGGCGAAGCTCCCGATTGGGATCGACATCCAACGGCGACGAAAACGGAAGAATCCAACGGTGGCAGARATCCCAGATTCTGTGCAGAATTAGTGGATGAGAAACATGAAGTTGGATGAGAATAAGTGGGAATGGCGGATGAGAAACGACCATGGCTCAGTGGTGAGCTTAGTSTGGCRCTCCCGCTGTGTTGTCGTCGTCGCTTTCTTTGTCAGAATTGCAGCGAAAGCTCACCAGGCTTGGGATTTGGTTTCCGCGGTTGCTGTATCGCACATCTCCTGCGCGGGACTTGAGTTGCCAGAGCGAGTTTTTAGTAAAATTTTGTGGAGAATCGCGTCATGGTGGAGAGCRTGGAGTCTTAGCAGAGTAGAATGAATTGAGAGTTTTGTGTGGGGGGAAGCCGTGAGGGAAGGGAGACGCGGGGAATTGCGAGTGGGAAGAGAGTGAGGGATTTGAAGATTTCACAAGCAATGGCGCCGATGGTGCTGCTTCTGAATGCGTCCAAAGTGGTGGGCGTGGTGGGCGCAATCACGGTGGCGGCGAACGCCCTGGCGTTTCGGCACTTCCAGCAGAAGAATTTGGCTCCGTTCCCGGACCCCGTGGATGAGACAAAGGATGTCTTGGCGACCTTCCCCATCGGCAAAGAGGGTGAGTGTCGCGTTTCCCCAGTTCCCTTCAAACGTCTTTCCTTGCCTCTTTCGAGACCTCTTTTCAGGGCTTTGTTTAGGACTGTTTTGATGCCTCTTTGTCTCTTCGGGTGACGCCTGTGTTTTGGGGAGAGTTGGCAACGCACGCCCGTCTTTTGGAAACATGCTGTCGGCGTGACATCTTGGGATTCCAAACAGACATTTGGAAGAGCGAGAGACAGAGCTTATTGTGTTTGGAACTTGAGATTGAAATTGAGGTCTGTCTTGATTTTTTATGTGTAYGAAGTGTTTGGACAGAGTAAGGTTGATTACAATGGAGGTGGCTGGAGTCGTAGCTTTGTGCTTAGGAATTTCCATCGCGAGGCTGAGTGCTTGTGCTTTGGCGAAATCTTTGTCCTGAGGTACATTTGTGGAATCGAGCTTGACGCGATTTGTCCATTTGTATGGAATATTAACTGAAATTCTTTGTCAATGGCCCGTCATGTTCTGAGAATTTGGCGGGGTTTATTTTGTTCTATCTGTTGAATGATTTTTTTGTGGTGTCGGTGAATGGCACTCCTGATGTTAGAGCTCGTCATCTGCGAATTATGTGTAGAAAATTTGTCAGAAGTTTGAAGGTGTTCTCGGCTCCAAATCCTCTGCCAGGAGGCAACTTGATCGTCACGTTATTTAGGTGGATGGTTGTAAGTTTAGGACCGATTGTCCCAAATTTGCCCTCATGACCTTTTAGCATTTTTGAGTGGTTCGTATGGGGAGTTTTGTCCAAAATTTATTTATTTATTTTTTGACCAACACATRCAGCGTTCTCCACTGATAAAATTCGGTCCCATCTGAATTAGCATTTTTTCGATATAGTAAGTGAAACTGGCCATTTGATAACCATCCTATTCCAGTCCTTGTATCGTGGGAAATATGAGGACCACATTTTGGACAAGTATATTATTTTCCTTGATTATTTCTGAATATTTCCTGCATGAACTCCGTGCTTTTAGTTCATCAAGCGTGCAGGAAGTGCGTTCACTGCAGTGTGATACGATCTCCTTCTTCTCATGTGAGAACAATTGTTACCATCAAACATGGAACTGACTTGTACCATATTCTTGTGGTCTGGCCATCTGTTTAACCGGCTACATTCCCAATTTCTAGTTGGTCGGATGAGGCTTCGCATATTTTACGTTTTTGTTTGTTCATCCCTTAATTACTGTGAGTACAAAAATACTATCAGTAACATTGAAGGACCTTAAGAGTTGGGTGATGCGCATAGACATATACAGATTGCGCCTTTTGTCTAACAGCCTGTTTTTTGGGAATGACCTTGTTCTTTCGCTCTACTCGCATGCAGTTGAGGACGGAGGCTTCTTCTTTGCCCTTGCAACTGCCCCWGCTCATGTGGAAGACAAACTGGATGACGCTTGGCTGGATTTCGCCAGACAGTCGGAGCCCAAGGACAACCCGGCGGGCGACCCACCAGAGACTCGCACTGGCGAGAAGGAGAATGCTGCCTCATTCTCTGGAGTTTCGCTCACGGAAGAAGCGCAGGCTGAGAAAATGAAGGAAGGTACGTCTCAGTTTGGGATCTTCAATCCTTAATATGACACTAGATGTCGGGTTCCTTCCTAGGGTAATCAATTCTCTCTAACGACTAGGATTGAAAGTTGATCGGTCAGCTGATCTGCGCCCTGTCTTTGATTCTACAAAACCAGCGTTTAAATTCTGTGGAAGTCCCCAGTTTGAGGTGGTAAAGGGAACGTGAACTCTCTTCTCCTTTTTGTCTATAAGGCAGAYGATACTATAACCGTTAGGTTCCTTATCCGTCTTCAACATTGATCCTTGTACTAACAGCGATTCATCTAATTCATACACTTGGATGGTCTTTCATTAGCAAGAGGTGTAACGATGACTTAGCGAAACGTCTATGGCCACCCATCTTTGAAASGAAATGGGGTTGTCTACTGTCCCTTCAAAAGTGGTCTACATCATCTTGCTGTGAATTTGCATACATATTGATGTAACTTGGATCTTAAGAAAGTTTTTTTCTTGTACACGAAAGTGATCTCTCTACAGCTCTACACTGATCTCCCGAAGTCACAGTCCCGCATRCTGCTGAAATATTCTTGAAGTAATGCAAATAGTATCCTCTACATTATAAGAGGCAGGTGCAATTGCTACCGTTGTCTAAATAAAARGACAGCTCAAAATTGAAGGAGGAGAATGTGATTTTTGTGCACCGGAAAGTCGTGCTGGCATCAACCGCATGGTATCACTAAACCCGTCTTTTGTGTATGCTTCCTCTGCAACTAATGAAGGTGCAAAGGAGTCGGGTACGGAAGCAATGGCATTCTCAGGGGGGGAGTCTGTACTCAGCGAAGAGTTTCCGGACGCRGTACAGTCTTCAACCGGCAATGTGGCTGCAGATGACAAAGTGGGACTTGCGGGGTTGGGACGCAGTAAGACACCAGAGCTAATTCAAGGTGGAAATGGGAAGAACGGTGATGGGCTAGGTGGTGAATGGGAAGTTGTATCAGAGAAAGAGAAGTCCGACACTGACTCTGAGAAGACTGAGAAGAGCTCTGGCAAACTGGAATCTGCGGCGAGGGAGGTCCAAAAGACGTTTGACGAAGGCCAGAAACAAATCTCAGAGGAGGAGAGGCTGGAGACCATGAGCAAGAAATTGACTCCGGAGGGGACGAAGAAGCCCCGTAAAGTGGGCTTTCAGGGGAAATCCGTTGAGGCCGTGGAGATTTTAGATGTCCCTCGCAAAGCGAAAAAGTATGCAAAAATGTCCATGGAAGCTATGATTCGCGGCTTCGAGAAGTTCACCGAAGAGGAGGAGTCACATAATGTAGCTGCATGGCACAACGCAATCCGTCCGTGAGTGCCTTGGTTTTTATTTGTGGTCTTTTAATTTGTGATCTAAGCAGATTATCATCTTCTAGATTATGACGATCCAAGGAAGAATTGCGTTTTCTTTGAACGTCTATTACTTGGACGACCAATATGTATGATCTGCTAGAAACATGAGCCTAAAGATTTACCTAATGAATTAAATTTCTAACAAAAAGTTAGTTCATTGTATGTGCCCCGTTGTCACGAGGGGTGGCAAGTATCGAAAATAAAGTGTTCCCTGACTGAATATTTTGTTGTTCTTCACTTGGACAGAGAGGAAAGGGTGCGGTTTTGGTCCGATCCTGACACAGAGTTGAAGCTCGCTCAGGGTACAAACGCAAAGGTGTTCCGTATGGGTGTGGATTGGAGCCGAATCTTTCCCATTGAGCCTGTTGATGGCGTTAAAAATGCGGTAAAATGATTTTTCCAGTACACACAGATATCATAGTTACTGTGAAATCTCCTCATGTTTTAAGTTCTGGAGTCAAGCCATGTACCTGTCACTGATGTTTTTTGTGACTGGAACCAGGTGAACTGGATGGCTGTAGATCGGTACCGGTATATCATTCAGAGAGTTTTGGATCACGACATGAAAGTGATGCTGACACTTTTTCATCACTCTCTTCCCCAATGGGCAGCAGCGAATGGTGGATGGAAGAACCCCAACACCATCAARTATTTCTTAGATTTTACAAGGTCATCTTCCAACGCACTGGTTCATAATCTTAGCAGTTTCTAACTGGCGTTACTTTCTGTTGTTCTGATTCTAATGGTTTTGCTTATTTTCCGTCTGGGCCCCGAGCCTTTTATTTTCTTTCAATCTTCAATTACTCCGTAATATGTACGTATGGCCTTGTGGCGGTTTTATTTTTACTGCATTTTCAGTAAGCAAGTTGTTGAAATTTGTTGATGTGCTGCAGGTTAGTAGTGGATAACTACGGAGACCTTGTAGACTACTGGATTACCTTCAATGAACCCCATGTGTTTGCCATGTTGACCTACTGCGCTGGTGCTTGGCCTGGAGGTGATCCCGACATGCTGGAGCAAGTCACTTCTGCCATGCCGAGAGGAGTGTTCAAGGTCGTTATGAAAGCAATGGCTGATGCTCACCTTGACGCCTATGATATTATTCATAAGAACAGGTATCTCAATTTCCCACCTTCTTTTTTGGCATTCTGATTCTATTACGATCTTCSYTATTACACATAATTGTAGTAGCCAATTTTTATCCCTAGTTTGCGACCCTGTTTAGCACGGTTCGTTTCCATTGTATTTGAGTATGTCGTGTCTGGACTTATTTAAGCGGTGGTGTGTTCGAACAGCAATACGAAGAAGCCGGCAAGAGTAGGAATATCTCATCACGTGTCCTTCATGCGACCCTATGGGTTGTTTGATACACCTTTGGTGGTGTTCAGCAACTGGATGACACGATTTGCGTACTGTGATGACGTGGCACACAAATGTGACTTCATGGGCATCAACTATTATGGGCAGGTGGGTTTCCTTTCGGTGGACGAAAGTTTATCGCATTACATTCCGTGCTTGAAAACGAGTTGGGCAGCAATGCACTGCTTTTTTTCTTTTCTTTTGGCATTACTTAACTCCCATGTTGTTCTAACAGGAGGTAATCTCAGCACCAGGTCTGAAAAATGTTGAGAATGACGAATACAGCGAATCTGGACGAGGTGTTTACCCAGATGGACTGTACAGGATGCTGTTGCAGTTTCATGAACGTTACAAACAACACGACATGAAGTTTATCATCACAGAGAACGGTGTGTCAGACGCTACCGACTACATTCGTCGACCCTACATCATTGAGCATCTTCTTGCTATCCGAGCAGCCATGGATCAGGTACACTTCGAAATTTCACAGTGATCATATGGAGGTCTCCATCTAAGTTTTATGTTTCTTTCGATTTAATGTGAACCAGTGATCGTACGGAGGTATCCGCATACGTTTTTTTGGACATCTGATTTGAATGCCAACCAGGTAACTCATCGTCTTAAATTGGACTTCACTGAGTGACTCATTACCCTCATAGATCTGTCAGTAGTATATGTAATCCACACTTGTTGCAACGACTTGGATGCAGGGTGTACCTGTTCAAGGCTACTGCTTCTGGACCATCTCAGACAACTGGGAGTGGGCCGATGGGTATGGTCCCAAGTTCGGTCTGGTTGCTGTGGACCGACACAAAAACCTGGCTCGTATTCCTCGTCCTTCATATGCTCTTTACACGGAGGTGATGATAATATCCTCATTAGTGTGAAATTTATTTTTAGACTTGGCTGCTGTGATCGGTAATTTTTGTTTTGTGTATTGCTGGCTAATATCGATCTTATAGCTAACTGCTAGTCCATGCAACGAAACTGTTTTTCGTTGCAGTTGTCTAAGACCGGAAAGGTGACGAAGAAGCAGCGGAACGAAGTATGGGAAGATCTTCAGGACCAAGCTAGGAAGGGMAAGACGAGACCATTTTGTCGACAAACCAATGACATGGGCCTCATGTTTGCAGGTACGAAGTTTCTTTCATCTCACTTAAATTTCTATTTTTTAACTAAAATTCTMACAATTTTTTAGCACCCTGTACCTTGTTCTTCAAAATTCGTTCAGCTACCCTTAMACGCCCGGCAGATGACATTTACATTGGAAAATTCAAGTGTTAAGATAAACTTTTTAATGCTCTTGTTCTTCATGAATTCCATTTTTCTATTTTTAAAATACAGGTTCAACATTTAAGTGTCTGAATGGGCAAAAGGAACCCAAAGAAATTATTTATGAACCTTTTAGGCACCAAAATATACGAATAGAAAGAAACAATTATGCCCTTCATTTTTGAAGTTCAGGAATAGGTTTTTGAAGATACTATAATCGGTTATAAGCTTCCAAAGTGCACTTTCAGGCACTTATTATCTAGTCAGTGTCACAATGTGCAGTACCTTGCTTCTTAAATTTTTTCGGGTCCATGTCGTAGTATTTATTTCTGAAAGTAGGCTCCAAGGGTAGCTCAAACTATAGCATCTTACCACCTGGGGTTTAAACTTTTCACCATGACATAACTTGACTGTGTGACAAGTGTGCTATTTTACTGAAAGTCATTTGATGAGTGTATTAGAACTATCCCCCCATCAGACTCTTCATTCATGGTAGTCTTAGGATCAGAGTTATTCTTCTTTTTGCTGTCTTTGGTTGTGACCATGGCTAGAACAGACTTTAATAAGTGTCTGGATGTGTGCAACAGGGGGTCTTGATGTACCAATGGACCGCCCCTTTACAGTCCGGGACTGGCGCTTTGGAAAGTACGAGATGGAAGGTCTGCAGGACCCTYTAAGCTCGGCATTACGCTACTTGCGTGAGGGTGCCATGTTCCGCAAGAAGAAGAACAAGCCAGAGGCGCAGMAGCAGAAGGAATCATCGCCACCTCTTCCCGCTACGTAGATCACCATCCTCATCACGTACAGTACAGCTTCATACCAACTGTACAAATTTGCTCTGACTTCGTCRATTGTTATTTGAATACTGAAAGCACGGAACGTGTTATCTGCTCTCATCTTCCAAATACCAGTTGCTATGGAGTTGAATCTTTCTGCCTCTGTAAAATCTAATTACTACTGTTTATCTGTACATTTTTAGCTTTGGAGGGAAGCAACTCYTTCACGGAGACTCTCTCTCTCTCTTGTGGTTTGAGGAACAACAATCAGGATAGTGGTGAGTCGGGAAGGTCACACAAACAAGTCGTTTCATGAGTGGCAGRTCGAGGTCGTGTAGGGTGGATACAGTTCTAATGCTGTTGTGGACTGAATATTGGCAATTTAAATGAATTCGTGAAATTTGCTAAGTCTGCTTCGTTGCGTGGCTAAAGTTTTTCCTGTATGTTGTTCGCAGCGTACTGACTGCTCCATTTTTTTTGTCATACTTTGCAAGCACTTTGTATATTAGGTGATAACACGTAACTTAAATTTATGTATGATAGGAGAAGGATCTTACCGCGACAWGTATTTTGGGAGGGTTCTTCTTGGTTCTATCTGAGAACTCTCTCAATTTTTTATGTCACYGATTCATCTCACCCGGTCTTGTTGGGCTCCGTGTTGTTGGCTTCCAAGTTCCAACAGTAAATTTGGGACTTGGAATCGTGTGCACGGTTTGGAAGCAGTCGCCCTCAGTTATCTCAGAAACTGTCAATTTATACTCTGGGGTCAGGAAAACAAATAGGTATGCGACGAGAGGCGTTGTTCCTGTTGTACTTTCTCGCTTTTGGAGTAATGTCCTAAAATTTCTCACATTAAATTTCTCACTCTAAATGTACACTAAGTAGTGAAATTAGGTTGCCTTAAGAAAGTGACTCTATAAGCCATCCGAGTCAATAAATACTTCTATAAATATTTCAATTTGTACACATGGAGGCTCATGAATTCTAATTACACCAATAACTAATTCGAAAATAGTGCATTCTTGTACAAAAACAATAAATAATTATATAATGTGGAATGTTGAGAAATTAATGAGGGGCAACCTAATTTCACTATTTAGTGTAGCTTTTGTAAGTGCACAAATATTGCCCCTAATTTTCTAGTAATTAAAATTTTTACGTCTTTTGTGGATAATTTGAGGTCTTTGATCCATATATCTATTCAAATTTTTAGAATTTTATCCCTAAATGTCTAGAGTTCATATACAGATGACAACAGGTATTCACTATGCAATATAAACTTATTCTTGTTGAGCTTGTCTCTTGTCTCCAGTTCAAATTGCATGTCTTTGAACTAAGTAATGAGATCGTCTACATTGTTTCTTGTTTGAGATAACCTTGGTAGCATTGATTTTAAATCCACTGTAGTCTACTGTGTTCCTTTCGTTGTGTCTCTCAAACTTTCTATAGATTCCAAAATCTTATCTTTTATTGACTTCAAGTTGATTTTAGGTAGCCTTCCATCTTACTGTTAATTAGCATTCTAAAGAATATTTTGGAGTTGATACATAAATAGAAATTGTAGACTGTGAGTTTTAGGCTCCATTTATATATATTTAGATTCACTAATGCTATCACCAATAATTTTTTATAAATTTTGAAAGGGAAATTTCAAATTTTCTTCTAAATTCAACTATAAGCAAAATATACAAGTAAAAATTTGTTGGCATGGATTTGAAATGAGACACTCTTGACATGGTGATTTTTTGAAATTTTAGTGTTCTTCAAATCTATGACTTCATTTTTGCAAAATCAATTTTGAACTTGAATTGATGCAATTTTGGCTTGGTGAACCACTTGACATACTTCCACATTTGTAATTTTAGAGAAATATATATACTCTAGTAATACCAAATCCAACCATTAGATAGGACAACAACTTGATTAAGTGTCTCCACAAATTAGGATGACTTTCATCCAAGCAATAATGAAAATGAAACTTGAGTTTCAGCCTTTTAATCGTTCAAAAATTGGACGTCAAAGCACTTCAAGGTCAATCATGTATGGTAAATAATAAGATTCCATGTTTTCCTCAAAGGTGAAAAAGAGGCAATAAAGATGGAGATCTTTTGGGCTTCTACGTGGCATTGGCTTAAAATCAATAAAATTGTCCAATAGGTACTCCCAATCATAAAGCCACACTCCCAATCATAAAGCCACAACTAGATCAAATGAGAAATCTTGTCTTGTATGTGGCACCAAAGAGTCATATTTAAAGCCTAGGAACCTACACATGTCTTGCTAGAGAATCCCTTGAAGCACAAATAGACTTCTACTCTGTCAATAGTTGATTCAAAAAATTCTTTAACTTCCATTATTTGTTTTTGAAAACTTATGGCCATGCAAGGCAAAAATGCAAAGGAAAGGGGATAGACAAAAATGGCTGTGCAAGTGGTCTAATGCACTTCATATCTTGAGAAATCCTATTTTGTAAGCAACATCAAGGAGTCATAAAGCCTAAGAACCTACACAAGTTCTACTAGAGACTCCGTTGCAACTCTAAATAGTTGATTCAAAAACTTCTTCAACTTCCATTAGTTTGCTCTTGAAAACTATTATGGCCATGCCACGGTGAAATGTGAAGGATAGGATAGACAAAAATGGCTCTACAAGTGGTCGTAGCTTGAGTGACAATGTTTTAGTCATGTGACTTCAAAGTTTTATGATTTCATGTAGTGCAATTCAGTAGCCCCCATGGTCACCCAAATATTGATAGAGAAATCAATCAATATATATATATACTAAAATAACAACTAAAACTTTAATTTGTAGATTTTGTAAATTAATACCCTAATTTCTAGTTCAAATTTAACATTTTGCAACAAGCATCTACTTATTCTCTAATTTAATGAACACACTAATGAGTGACCCACGGTCTCCCCAGTCCCCACTCCTGGCATGAGCATCACTGCCCGGGTCCACAAAATGAGAGGAAGATAGAAAGCAGAGAGACGCTTRATGGCGTCACTGAAGTGGACGGTGCCATGGCCGCTGGCGGACGTGGACTGACGCCGTCAGCGCCGCCGCGGCTCAGGGTTATTCCATAAGACATAGAGATGGCCACAAGCTAGTGCGCACAACACAAGCCAGACACGGAGCAGCAACAGGAACTCCAGGAGCCGGAGGAAGCGAGGACGACGAAGAAGACGACGACACGACACCGGCTGTACTTGCTTGCTCCGGAGGTCTTCATATTACTGTGTAGATTGATCATGCTCTAAGGGCTGGAGGTGGTGTAGACGGAGCACAGGCAGGCGCAACCATGTCGACCCCTTCCCGCAAGAGGTTGATGCGTGACTTCAAGCGCTTGCAACATGATCCGCCCGCCGGCATCAGCGGCGCGCCGCAGGACAACAACATCATGCTGTGGAACGCGGTGATTTTCGGGTACTTGCCTGTCTTCGTCCTCTGTTTTGCTCACCTAATTGTGTCGGTACGTCGTTCTTAGCGGAATTTGCGGTGCGCACTGTAGAGTGTCGATCTTTGCTTTGGTTGTGGTTTGGTGTAGTGATTTCGCGSCAAATTGTTRCAGTTGGAGTCCAGTTGGTGGGCGTTCTTTTTCTTTGAKTTTTTKAKTTTTTGAGTTTTATCAGCTYCTTGAGCATTAGGATGCGTTTGCGTGTCTGTGGACGTGCAATTAACGGCCCTAGWGCTCGACAATGGTGCAGCGAATTCAGATTTGTTGCTCTGTTCGTTTTTTGGAAGGATGTAATTTCATGTTGTTCAGAGCACCTAGGGTTTCTTGAATTTTAGAGAGGTGGACTTTGTTTGTCAATCTGTAGGTGACCGGTTCATTTTTCGTGCGTTTCCCTGTCTGAATTTATACTTTACTTCAGTCTATGCTGGTCTTTTGCAAATCCTTCGTCGCGCCAGTCTTTTTGAGAGGACGAGCGTTTTTTATGAAGTGTTGAGCTGTCTCTAAGCTTGAATGTTAAGTTCTAGGTTCTTTTGCATGGTAGAGTAGTTCGAATTTGGGTTACTGGTTCAGTTATCAAAGTTTGAGAAGCTCCGCTATTACGAATGACATCTTCTTTCTTGTTAAGCCTTTCTTACGTACCACCTTATGTCTCTGTTTGAGGATATTGTGTCTGCTTGAAAGGGAATAGTTTCCTTGCAGAATCCTCTCGTTTAGACAGTGCCTGGGCACTAGTTATACATCACTGGTGTATGGGTTGAGTGTGTGCTTCTTTGAATCAGTGATTGAATTGGTAGTTTCTCTGGTGTTAGGATGTGCGTAGAGTCTTTCAGAGTCGATTGTTTGCAAGTGAAAACGATATTCATGGAGAAGTAGACCTTGGCCAGTGTGAGGACTTTTCATGCCGCTTTGCTTGTCGTTCCTTGTGTTTGCATTGGTTGTTGCGGTACGATATTCGACAACTAATTTCTGTTTTTGTCTTTGTTCAGCCCTGACGACACGCCATGGGACGGAGGTATGTCGGCACTAATTTAACTCTATTTGCATTTTCCATTTGTACTTTCCCGAGTTGTTTCTTGAGGTTGCAACTGGTTTTATATTCGATCTGGCGGGGTGATTATGTTTTATCAAGTTGCTGTCCGCATGCTTTTGGTGCGGACATACTCTTTCCGTGTCATCTAGGCTCGTTTTATCATGGGAAGGAGTATCAGCTCGTCACATTTCAGCAGTGGTAGAAGTAGTTATTTCACCATCTGTCTATTTAGAGCTGGGCTCTACGAAGTATTTGAGTTGTGTTGGTTTGCTAATGGCAGGGACTTTCAAGTTGACGTTGCAATTTACCGAAGATTACCCGAACAAGCCACCGACAGTGCGCTTTGTCTCGAAGATGTTTCATCCCAACAGTAAGCACTCGGTGGAATACTAGGTTTTGGGCCTACGTTTTGAGTATTTTTGGGATCGCTTTGAGATGAAAGTGAGCAGGAGAGGGTGTCGACGTACAGTACTTGTGGTTCCGGATTTGATCGTGCTGCTTGCGTCGAATTAGGGTATTAGGGTATTAGACACTTCGAATGTGGGTCCAAGATGAGTTGTATACGTCTGTATTTGCTCAAGTAAGCTGTAGCGCTTACACTTATTCTCTGCTTCCGTGGGTTGTCACCGAGAGTGTTAGGGAATAGTGCTACGACTCCTAGGTGGTGCTATACTTGGTGGAATGTTTGTGATTGTGAGTTGATGTGTACCTACGTCAGATTGATCAAGCGCTTCATCATTGCATTTGTTATGTTGGCAATTTATGTACTCTGACCTTTTTAATCGGAATCTCTTTAATATCAATCTAGAGTTTCTTGCACACTAGCAGGAGTTTCATTGGTTGAAGCACATTTTAATTTTGATTTAGATTTAGATTTGACCGTCAGTTTTTTTGTCTAGCAGCGATTTTTTAGGAGCGAAAAATCGCTCTGTGACAGGTTTTGTCATGCACTGAGAGCAGTCAGGGCACTTAACCCTAGAGCGTCCTGATTCATCCCCAAAATTGAGGACTTCAGAAAAATCATTCTAAAGTGTTATTTAGAAGCATAAATTGGAATTGATATACAAATAAAAGTTGTAGACTAAGAGTTGTAGATTTCATCTGTACAGTTAGCTTCACCAACGCTATCACCAATACTTTTTTATAAATTTTTGAAAGGGAAATTTCAAAATTCCTTCAAAATTCAAAAACAAACAAAATATAAGCATTTTTGGAGTAAACTTTTTTGGAATGGATTTGAAATGAGGTTTTTTTGGCATGGTGTTTTTTTGAAATTTTTGTATTCTTACAATCTATGACCTCATTTTGGCAAATCCACTTTTGAACTAAAGTCAATGCAATTTTGGCTTGGTCAACCACTTGACATGCTTGCACATTGGTAATTTTAGAAAAATATGTGATCTAATAACACCAAATCTAACCCTTAGATAGAACGACATTTGATCTAGTATCTCCACAAATTAGAAGGACTTTCATCCAAGCAGGTAGGAGGATGAAATTGTAGTTACGAAGATGAAATTGTAGTTAGGAGGATGAAATTGTAGTTAGGAGGATGAAATTGTAGTTAGGAGGATGAAACGTAGTTAGGAGGGTGAAACTGTAGTTAGGAAGATGAAATTGTAGTTTCAATCTGTTCATTGTCCAATTTTTGGACGTCGACGCGCTCTAGGGTTAAGGTAGGAGGTTTTGAAAGTGAGCAGGATCTAAAATGGAGCACCTTAAATGTATACAATTTGTACATGTTTTTTCATAGCCTTCAACAATATATAGCCTATGTACATTTTAGGAGGTGCTCCATTTCAAAGCCGTAAGCCACTTCAACTTCAAAATATTACAACTAATTCCACAAAGCTCTAAAAAATATAAAACGACTTGGATGAGATGTCAATTCCACTTGTCTTCTAAGAAAAATTTACTAAAAAATATTTCATGATGTTTTATCTCCACAAAATTCAATCCCAACTCTTAGATGCTCCATTATAGGACCTTCTACCTTAGCTATTTGTCTTGAAAACGTTGCTTTCAAGACGTTGGTTTAATCCTTAAACGATACCAAGGATGATTTGCGTATGATGAATGGCAAAGAACTTTCCTTGTAGGACATAAATGCAATCATTCATCTTTGGTATTAGGGGTGGAAAAGGGAGATCTTCTACAATATTTTGACTTCCAATGAATATACTTAGCTTTTTCAAAGGAGATGATGTCACACGGTATCAAAATGCATGATTTCCACGGCCACCGGTCCGTCCTTCAATGGTTAAGAGGGTTAGAGTTATTATGATTGTATGAGTTGAGGGTATGCCTTGAGCACATTGGTAAGTAAGGGGAGTCATAGCTTATTTGGGGCATGATTAATAGATCTCTATTGATTTCAACACAATAGTGACTGGGGCAATGCAACCAAATCAACAAAATTTTATCAAAATTCTTGCATTTTTTACTAGTGGATTGGCTCCCTTGCTTGGCCACTCCAAGTAATTCGAGGGGGCAAGTAAAATAAAAAGCCCCTTATTTTGGACCCGATTAATTTACCTTGTACATCCCTCCTATTGTAGAGTAGAACCACCCATAACCAATTTGCATTGCATAGCCAACTTATAGATTGACTTACTTCCAACCAAAGGCTAGAATGCTTTTTTTTTTATTTTTTATTTTTATTTTTATTTTCAAGGTTGGCACTATGATACATGTGCCAAAGTAGTGACTAAGAAAGTAGGAAGCAATGCGAGGGAAAGTATTTTTTTGAATGATTGGAATTGGAAGAGTCTATAAATTGGCTATGGGTCTCGAGCACTTTATGCCTTTCAGAAATTCACAATGATTTCATTTCATGCCATAAAATTACCAAAGGTTCTGCAATCCCCATGATTTTTATCAATACACTTTTGAAAATATTTGTTTTTTCTTGCATTGCTCTAGATTTGTCCATAATTCCTTATTCAATCGGTTATGGGTGGCTCTACCTTAGCTAATTTGGAGTCTCTGATTGCAAATATGAATTCAAAATTTCCAAATTCTATCATATGTGAAAAATAAAATAATTCAGGGTTTTCCTAAGTGCCCGAGCGAGGGGGTCAGTCACCTCGGCCTTATTTGGACGGTTGTAGTTTTCCACCAAATATGCATGTGACTATGCGCAACAGATTTTCCGGTGGACCTTAGCAAGGGAATGTGCTTCACAAGTGAAGTATTCCCCATGTCACTTCCTCTCCTCTTGAGGTGTATTTTCAAAAAGAATTTTTTTTGCAAGCAAAGGTTTTATCTAATGTCTTCATGTTTTCACCAAACTTGCATAGATTTCACCACGCCACAATTGATTCCACCATTGTTTGTCTTGTCCATGTCACACCTAGTTACTCATTTTCCAATTATTAGACAAAACCACTTGTCATCACCCCTAGGGATGTCATACACTCTCCATCCACCGTGCAATTCTATTGGCTCTTTTTTGCCAGAGTTTGTTAAAGAATATCTTGAAAAAGAAAACGTTGCGACTATCTTTAGTGTATGTTATAGGTGAAAGTGAAGTTGTGGTGGAGAATTTTGCATTTATTGCATCACTTTTGACCCCTTGATGATGATTGAGGCTGTTGGATTTGTTACAACATTTGGCTTCCTCACGGTTTTGAATTTCACATCAACCCTATGATGATGCTGAGGCCAAAAGAGTGACAATGGATGATTTTCAAGATTCAGAAGATAAATAATGTATTTGTTGGTCTATAAATTGCATCATATTTTTGCAAAGTATGGTGATAGGCCTTGTCCTTTCAAGGTTAAGCATGGAATCTTGGGGTTGGTCTCCATGGAGGTCACCATGGAAATCATCATTTCTAGGTATTGTGTGAATCATTTGTTTAAAAAATCCAAGAACATTCATAGGAGGTCAAATCACTTTGTAAGACCTCCCTTTTCACACCAAATTTCGAGGATGAATTTGTTGATTTCTTTCTTACATAGAAGGATTTTTTGTCATCTAATGGACATTTAGAGAATGCAAGTGATCGTATAGAGCTAAGAGAATAGATGTTATAATTTGTGTGTCCACAATGATGGTTGAAGCACATACTTTTAAAAGGGATTGTCAAGTGGGACTATTATAAAGGTGAGGGCAAGCAATGAAATAAGAGTGATGCTTTTAATCCACATTTAGTTGTAGGACATAGATACACATATTGGATTCCTACAAAGAGTGTGAGTAATGGAAGGACTTCTTTCTACTAGTTCTACAAGTCTTCTTTAGGAAAACTTGGAAACTATAGATGATAAAAATTGGAAATTTAGAATTCATGTTTGAAATTGTAGACTCTTAAATAGTGTTAGACTCTAATATAGCTAAGAAAATTCAAGAAATACAAAATGAAAGGTCCAAAATAGGTGGCAATTTTTTATACATGGAAAATTTTCTCAACATCCATAAAAAGCTTGTAGTACAAGAACAACATACATTGTAAAGGAGGTCAAGGAGGGAGGTGATTTTTGGATTTGACTTAAACCCATTGTCTATTTCTTTTTGAGCTCTTCCACTAGTTTGGTTAAAGCTTATCAATTCAACCAAGTTGTTTGTTTGCTTCTCAGCTCTCTCACTAGTTTGTTTAGAGTTTATCAATCCAACCAACCTACTTCTTGAATGTTACTTCTATTTTTTCCTTTTCATCCTATTCACCTACCAAGATCTCCATTTTGTTGTGGTGTTTTCATTCCTTCTCTTCCTTGTTTGATTCATGTTTTATGTAGGGGGCTCTTTCAATGCCTAATTTTATCATAGTTGTTTCTTATGTTTCTTATCGTTTCTATGATTGTGGCTTTTAAACCTATGATACAAAGTTGTGGTTTATATCAATCTTACTTCAGAATCTAAAACCCTAATGATTTGCATTCATTGCAATGATTTTTCCATGATAGAGAAAATTTTGGATACTAAATTTATTTAAGCTTTAAATTTCCTATACTTAACCATTTCTATAGCAAAGAGTAAAAAAAATTGGGAATTTTTATTTTTGCACATCTTACCTTTAGATCTTACACCTAACTTATATGACAATGTGTGGAAAAAATTTCAGAATTTTTGGACCCACAGATTGCAAGATATCTGTGTTTAAAGTGAAATAACAAGTCTTGCAACACATTGTTGGACTAGATTATTTGACTTTGAACCTTCTTAACCTTAATTTTTTGCACTACAGAGTTTTGAGCTTTAAATCTTTATGGTGGAGAATTGTGTTGAAAATCTACAAGGATTTTTTTTTAATTAATTTTTAGTCTTTAAAAAATTGTTAAATAAAAGTAGGTACAAGATCAAAGGAAAATCTAATTTATTAATATCTCTAAGGGGGAATCAAAATTCATTGATCCCAATGGTGGTATTTTTCTAGCATTCAAACTAAACTATGTGGAACTTTTTTACTTCTTGAAATTGTCAAAATTGCATTCAGAAATGAATCCTACAAGTTATTTTTTTTGAAAGATGCTCCAATTGCCAGAAAAACAAGATTGTCCATAACTTTTTTGTAACAAATCCAAATGGGATGAATCAATGCTTTTCATGTAGACAAAAATATAAACTATGAGATTTTTTTTTTTATTTAAATTTTAAATTTAGATTTTTGAAACTTTTTTTTGCTGCCCCCTCTCCCTTCTTCCCTGTTTTGAGTTGTTTTGGGCATAACTTTTGTTCCCGGGCATCGATTGAAAAAAAAAATCATATTCTCTTGAAGCTAATTAGTTTTTCTATCTTCAAGTAAAGTTTCAAAAAATCAAGAAAAAAATTGAGACTGTAGGTACATGCCCAAAATCTACCTTGTTCTTTGAAGGGGCAAATGGTCCTTTAGGGGTTAAGCTTGGTGAAGATTCTATTGAAAAATATCCTTCTACAACAAGTCAAATGTAAAGATTATGAAAATTCTCCACAATTCAATTCAAGATCTTGCATTTTAATATGATAAACCACATAACACAAATGGATCAATATATACTAAATAGTGAAATTAGGTAGCCCCTCACTAATTTCTTGACATTCCACACTAAATAAAAATTTATTGTTATTGTACAATACAAGAATGTATTACTTTTGAATTAGTTATTGGTGTAGTTGGAACTCATGAACATGCGCATGTACAATTGGAAATATTTGTAGAAATATTTGTTGACTTTGATGGCTTGTAGAGTAACTTTCTTGGGGTGAGGCAACCTAATTTTGCTATTTAGTGTACATGAAAATAGTATAAATAGACACCTTTCATGAGACACTTTTCCATCACATGTGCAATGGTGGACCCTAGACAACAGACAAGGCCGGCCGGGTCCAGTAGAAGAGCAGAGTGGGACACCTTGCCCCAAAGGAAGGAATCAGTTTCTCTCCGAATTCGCCGCTGCCATCGCCGCCGGCTGACGCCGTCACGGTCGCAGCCGCCCAGCCCAAAGTTATTCCATAAGTACTTTCTTTGGTCCTCGTGTTAAAAGTAATGGTGAATCTTGAGGTGTAGGATTCTCTTGGCATCGCCTGAWACATTTTTAACWTRTGAAGGGWGTGTGATTCTGGGAATTTTAGTATGGAGCTGTGGTGGGATCTTTTGGCGCAGAGGTAGAAACAAATAAATGAATGTAWGAAAACGAATTTGCAATATCAAAGTGGGAGWTTATTGACCACTGCCGKTTAGWTYAATACTCGATCTTGATTCATTAACGAARTCCGTGGCAAAGAATTCCAAMTAGTATGAAGAGAYAAGTWGTTGAAGGGAAAACATAAGAGGGAATCTTAATGGTTTTTGCAGACCTTGTAGCKTGATGCACATGTGYGTACGTTACACGCGTTTGTGAAGGTGCTGATTTTGGCCATCATGTCAAAATGAGATATTGTAATCCGGCCTTATGAATTACATTGTACACTAACTTGTCACACTAACTTATACTTGAATGCGACTTTCTTCCAGAATTGAATTCATATGTTTACTACAAGCTGTAAATTATTAGTTTATTTTCCCCGTGGAGGAGGATTTTGGAAATATTCATATTTTTTTAAAATCAAATGAAGAAATCTTTATCAAATACAAATTATACTTGAAAAATATAAAATTTTCACCAAAGATGTACATTATAGTTTATAGCATCTTGGTATAAACAAAATTTATTCCATTACTCTAAGATTAGAAAATCAAGAACCCATGTTTATAGTTCTAAAATTCATATTGCTATTAAATATTGAAATTCATAAATTTTTCAAAATTTTCAATTGGAGCAAAAAATACATATTCATTAGGGAAGTTGCAATACTATTCACAAGCAACTTTAAGAATACAGATTGGATCAAAAAACATTTTGTCCATCCTACAATCATATGTGAGGTCATCCATCAAATACACTCCACTCAAAAGACAGCTCCCACACATTCTTCCATTAGTGAAAATTTAATCTTCCTCCTCCCCACAAAAAATGCAGAATCAAAGAATGCACCTATTGGTTTAGTAATTGGAGTGTTTTGGTGACTACCTTATTCATGGAGGATTAATTTAATCTTCTCCAATACATTTTTCAACCAATCATTTAAACCATAAACAATGTGGAGGCCATTTTCAGGTTGATGAATGAGAAAGAATCTTTCTATTACTACAAGAGAAGGGGGTATTTTGAGTATAGTCTTAGAGATAAGATTTTAAATAATGATCTTTTTAGGAGATTTTCAATAAGAAATGACTAGAAATGTGTGTCTTTGTAGTAGAATTTTATTGAAAAGACACATATTTCTAGTAATTACTTATTGAAAATCTCGTAGAAAGGTCATTACTTGAACTCTTATTTCTAGGACTATATTTAAAACACCCATTTTTCTTGTAGTCCATATAAAATAGATGTGAAACTATTCATTCTCAGAATTAGGGGTGGAATGGAAAGATCTTCTACAATAGTTTGACTTCCAATGCGTCCTTTTTTATTTTTTTTAACCAATGATTCTTGCTATGCTAGCAATGTAGAAGGTACAATTCATCTATAATGGCTAGTTAAGACTCTAGGGGAAGCATCAATTGAAGATTTTCAAAAAAATTCAATAATTGTTATTAGTAAAAAGCAACCCAAATACATTCTAGGTATACATTCTAGGTATATATTCTTAGTCCTTGGGTATTCACATATTAAGATTATAGAATCACTTTTTGCAATGAATGTTTCATAAAAAATAGGAAATTAGGTAAAGTATAATTTATTTAACTTCAGAGTTTTGTCAACACTAAACTATGGTGCATTCAACATAGGTAGAGTGAATTTATAATGGAATTGATATGGTGAAAACTACACAAACTAAATGCTTCATCTAATTTTCACTTGAATGCATTCCTCAAACATTCACAAGCTTGAGCAATAGCAGCCTTAGCAGCAGGGGTTTGAGAGAGAGCATTGAGCATAACAAAGTCATGAATGGTGCCCAAGTACCGAGTTACAGTCACAGTCACACCTGCCTCCATAAGCTTCTTAGCAAATTGTTCACCTTCATCACGGAGCACATCAAACTCGTCGGTGATGATGAGTGCTGGTGGCATTCCTTTGAACAAATCAGTTGGTGCTCGTAGCGGAGAAGCTGTTGGCTCACCCCATACAGAATGGTTTGGTGCATATTGGTCCCAAAACCACTTCATAGCTGGAAGTGTTAGCCATGGTCCGTTTTGAAATTGCTTATATGACTCATTGTCAAATGCCGCGTCAGTCACTGGATAAAACAAGCATTGAAAACAGAGTTTGGGGCCACCTGTAACAAAACTCATTTTGAGTGCATGCATTTTTAAGATTATAAAATAATGGACATAGAAATAAGTATAATATCTAAAAGCTATGATGTCCATATTAAGGATGATGCTTCAAGGTGTTGTAATCAATCCAAAGATTTTACGCTTTTGAACTTTTGCTTACACATATACATATACATATGAACAAAAGTGAAAAACTATGAAATTTTGAATACAAGGATTGGATGTAAGGTATTAATTACCTATATGTACGTTGACCTAATTGAGACATATGCAATGACACTAATATCTCACAATCATTTATTGAAAATGACTCATATCCTTGTTCTTAATATGAACTATCAAAGTAACCACTCTTGACAAGGTTGTTGAGTGAGTTTGAAACTTAATTTTCAATGGAACATGTATCACAATACTTATATTTCAATGTCAAATGAAAATGGCTCATATTGGCCTTTAGAATGAGTTAATAAAAATAATTTCCTTCTACACTAACCTAATTAGGACATATGTAATAACACAAAATCAATAAAAAGGACTTTCATCTTAGCTTTTACTCAAAGGCAAACCATTGTTGAAAAGGCTCTTTGCATGAATTTGAAGTTAAACCTTAAATATCTTCTTTCTTGGTATCATTTCAGAACTCCATTTTTCCTAGTGGATTATATTATCTAGTTAAATAAAATAATTATTCATAAGCTTAGCATTAAAAGATCAAAATTCTTGATTGATATTTTGATATACAATTTGTACTTCAATTTTATTGCTATTATTTATCATGTGATGTTCTGCAATATTATTAAATGAAAACTTTGAATTGACGCTGTGCATAACTTTGATCAAATATTTTCTTTCTTTTTTAAATACAAATTTCAATAACTAAAATTAATAAATAATTTTGATTTAATATATTAAACAAATTTATATAAGTGAAAAATTTGAATGCTTTAGAATTGAAACAAATTATAAAATATGGAACATGAAATGTTTTTTAAAAGGCAAAAATCTTAGAGATCTTAGATGCTAAGATATATTACGTCCTTTTAGAATATGTAAAAATAAATAACTTACAATATTCAATTCCGACGTGATTCAAACTAAATAAATTTTATATTTGAAAGACCATGCATTTCAATTCAAATTTATAGATCAATAAAATTTAGRATATAAAGAAAAATCATTGGATTGTAGTCAATGGATTGTTTATCACCAAGAGCTATGGCTTTCGGGCAATAGTTTGCATTTTTAAAAACGTTTGAAAATCATTATCAATCATAAAACTAATGACATTATTAAAATCTATCATTTAAATATACATTATTTAAATATTTTTCTTTTCAACAAAAAAGTGATGTTTTACTTATGAAATAATAACTCATATCATAAAAATGAAAAACCATTCATGATACATTTGGGATATATTTTATTTTTTAATGCCTTTTCGTAATTTTAAAAATAAAATTATTAAAAAACTTTAATTAGTGCATTAATAATGTAAATAAGTGAAATAAAAAATTGATTTATCTGCATATCTAGAAATAATCACATAATATTACAAATTACCATAAACTACCATATTTAAATTTCCAAATTTAATTCCATTTTTTATGAGAACATCAAATTTTTCACATTATATTTTTTGGGGGCTTTTAGAAGAATGTGGGTTTCCTGAGTGTGGAAACGTCATGGGAACGCTGCCATATAAGCAATCTGAAGTGGTTGAGAGATTTCCATGTCAGATTATAATAATTAATTAATTATTTTGTTTAATTATTAATTATTATTTTTTAAAGTTGTAAAAATGTATATTTTAAAAATCATTCTCTGATTTCTTTGGAGTTGGGTTACTTTCAAGAATGTACGTAACAACCTTGATATCTTTCTTATATAGAAGAATTGAAAACAAAATATTTGTGAGTAGAATCAAGATTTTGGGGCAAGATCTAAGTTTACTATGGATTTTAATAAATAGAAATATTAAAATACAATATTGTTGGTAAGTAGGMTGTGTGCTTATCTTTTCAAACAAAATTACATTGTATATGCTTGCACCTGGCTAGAAGTCGCGTCATAAACATATCCAACAAAACACAATTTACCCTATGTATCTACTAAGTTGTCATCATGTCCTTGACGGCAAAAGGACAAGAAAAAAGCAAATACAAGTGAACCTCGTAGATGACAATATTCAATGGCGAATAGAATTGGACACCTTTGACCTGAGGAGTCTTTTGAATCATCATCGTATCCTTGCTCGTCGAATCCTTGCTCGTATCCTTGCTGGTGAAAAGRCAAATAGAGAGCTATYAKGAGTGAAMTTTTTAGGCGCTAGTATTGGATGGCRAACAAAATTGAACTCAAGCCAAYTCAGTTTGAGGAGCTTTTAGCCTTTATGATTTTTGCCAATTTTGGAGGTTACATTTGCCATATGCTAGTTACTAATTGTTTTTGAAACATACAAAAGACCAAGAAAATTACTTGCTTTATTGTAAATGTTCTAAGAAAATTGAATTTTTATTTATTGAAGTACACTTCATTATCTGATTAATATTCATTGAAGAAGTTTTAAGAAAATCTTATAATATATCAATGGAAAAAGAAATACTCCACATGAGTAAATTATGTAGATACATTGGAGGATTTCAATTCCTTATTATAAGTTTTAAAAAAAAATCTTACTATCTTTTGGTGAAACACTTAGGGGTTAAAGTGTTAAACAACCCCTAGGGACCCACTCATCCTACAAAGACGAACCAATTCCCCAAATCTCATGTGGAACGCCACCCTGAAATATTCGTCGGACCGGACCCCGTACCAAATACAGACCATATACAAAAGTTTCGCGTACGAATACAATACGAATACGTCGTCTCTCTCAACCCTCCTGGTGGAGGTGTGTCTACGAAGCTCTTCAATATAAAGCTCCCGCAGCCAGCCAGCCAGCTCGCTCTTTCTGTGACGAAGCCACTTGGAAACATTGAGACCTAGTCGTGATTATTACCAGTCCATGCTATGGAAGAGTGCCTGGAGCTTCTGCAGGGCGCCAACGACGAGCAGCGTCTCGTCGGCCTGCTCCTCGCTACCAGAATCGTCCAAGGCAACGACCTGCAAGCCGTGCGCCGTGTCTTCGATGCTATAGGATTCCCCTTCCTTAATCGCTTGCTCCGCACTGGTGAGTTAGTTTTGACTCGCTCTTTTATTTCAGGTCTTTGTTGACGTTTTTCCGAAGTAGTTTCTTTTTTTGCAATTGATTGTGCGGAATGCGGATTTTGTTGATTTCGAGCGTGGATCTAATGGTAAATCGAGGTATCAGTGGTCGCAATTGTGTGAAGTTTTGTCGGGAATTGGCGGTATTTTGGCGGTCTGTCGTCGGTGTGGCTGTGAGTGCAACAGAAATTGTTCATGAGACGTTTTGAGATAATTCTCACTCGGAGAAGCTTCTTTTTGTTATTCGTTTCTGCATTCGTGACCTGTTTTCAGTCTTGATGATCACTTAGGGTGGAGCCTCCTTCCGTTGGTTTCGTGTTAGGGAGCTTCACCAATGTGATCGTTAGGGTTTCGAGGTCATTTTCTTTTATCAATTGTGCTGCAGCATTGTCCCCTATGTCCTGTCTGTTGCGCGTTCTGTCGGGTAGTTCTTAGTAATGTGATTGAAGTTTGTGGCCTGTTGAATTAGCAGCATTGCCTTCAATGTAGCCGTCTGTGAGAGCTGCTGTATCGTAAAACCTTTCCGTTGTCACATGCAATCCTTCTACCTCTTTAAACTATGAGTTGTTGTGGTAATTACGGATCGGTAGTGACTTCTATTCGGTCTTTGGATTATAGTTACAGGAGGCATGCATCGATGACAGAAGCTCGCAGAGTCTGCATGCATTTCTAATCATTTGTTATTTCGAAGTTGTTCTGGTAAAATTTTACTACTGCTGGCTGTAAAAAGTATTTGTGTGCATGCGCTTGTCTCCTATAATTTTSATTTATGCCCTGCCCTTGTCTCCTCCAAATATGAAAGTTTGTACTGAACTCTGAGTTGACCATCGAGGATTTCTGACTATCAGMCTGAAGGTCCATTTTTTACATGGAACCATTTTAGTAGCCTCCTGGTTGTTGGAAGTATGCGAGTTTCTAGTTTTGGTTCTTTCTCACCGACAAAATATCGGATGCTCTCGCATTGTGACGACCAATGCGTAACTGCATACTCGAGTCATGACTGCGACCAATTGCTGTTGATCATCAACAGTACTTTGACTGGACATCAGCTTTGTGGATTGACAGGTTTTGTGAATAAGTGACGTTTGATTGCTTGTGTGCGAACTGAAAAAAATTATGTAATATGCTTTAATGTGAAGGCTAAAGCTAACTGTGAGCTTGTGCAGCAAATCGTTTTTCCTTACGGGTGTTTCTGTGTGCGAGTTCCACATGCTTTTGATTTTTTTAATCTGCTCTTCGGATGCTGAACGGAGTATGGACCTGATTCTCATGTGTTATGCAGGGACAGGGCAAGCCAGAGGAGTCGGTGGAGAAACTGTTGGGCAACATGACAAAGAGCAGCAGCAGGCGTACTTGCACTTGGCTCTTTCTATTATTTCCGCATTTTGTCGGCTCCCAGAACTTGCAGCGATGGATGAGAGCATCAGTAAAGTTTCCATACTTGTTGAAACTTTATCAAGCAAGTATAATTTACCTCCCTCTTTTTTGTCATCTCGACCTTTTGCTGCGCTTTTGTGGAGAATATCGTGGAGAAGATTATTTGCTGACTCTAGTGAAAGAAGTTTGGAAGCCGTTTCTGCACTGGGCCTAAGGAGTGATTGGAATCTGAACGTGTCTAGTTACAGTTCTGCTCTGGGGCGGAACGTCTTCTAATTTTGTGTTAATCTGCCAGAGATGTTTTCGTGTTTTACGGTCTTCCATTCCCTCAATGAATCCACTCCAGTTAACGGTATCTGTAGGTTTCTTTAGATTCGTGTAAAGGCACATTGTATTTGTTTCGAAGTCTGGATCTCTCTGAATTGAAATGAACCTTTGCGGCAGGTTGTTTACTTCGTACGCGTAGCAACAGAAACAGGAGGACCGGAAGTGCGTGCCTCAATAGTCGATGCCTGCGATACGCTTCTGAACCTCCTAATCAAGGTACCACCTTTTATCGCACCATTTTTGGGGTATTTAGCTGCATCACTCTTCACCAAAGTATCATAGTCGTTTTATCTTTAAGTTAATTTTGTGTGTGTGTTTATGCATATGTGCTGAAAAAACAAATCGAAATCAAGCTTCTATCTGTGGGGTTGAGATTACTTGTAAATGATTTCATTTTTCATTTTCGTGGCAAAATTCATATTCCCMTGTATGGGTTGGTCTGCAGCAGAAGGATGGTTTAGGTGCTATTAACGTCACAGACTTCGTCGGTGCGTTGCCATATTTAGCCAATTGGGCAGGTTTGCACCTTTTTTGACTATTGACTTACCATTTTCACCATGGATGGTACTCCTTGTTTCTTGTTTTTTTTATCGTATTTTTTTCATTTTGATTCTCGGGAGGGTATTAGAAACGKGTTTTGCCCAACTTCATCGCCCAAAGCTTGCATGATTTATAATGATGAATGGTAATTGCATTGTAGTATTTACATGTATTGTTTTACCTATGTTTGTTATTTTACTGGAAGTTTTGGCTGCCCTGGGGTAGTGCAAGGAAAGCAGGTGATGGAGTGTGCATTGGCGGCAAGTCTGTGCACTATGGTTCTTGGCTTGACCAACGAAAATGCCCTTGCACAGTACCCAGGATTTGGGCCTGCSGGTCTGCATGCTGTTTTTGCATTGGTATTGATGAACCTGGAGCGATGCCAAAGGGTGAGAATTCAATGTGATGTCTTTAGTATCTATTAATTGCAGGTAGATGATTTTTTGCGAAATTGCAAGTTTTGTAGTCTTGGAGCAACCAAAGCGCATSTAGAGCAATTGCAGCTCTTTGCACAAACTGTCTTATCCTTKSGACTGAAGATTTCTTGAACTCTAATCTGGTGCAGGCAGAGAGGTTAGAGGAACCTGCTGAAGAGGAAGATTTGTGGGACATCACTGTTTCAGGTGCTTTTTCCAGGAAAATATACGATTCAATCTATGCAACAAGATGATTTTTCTGCTAGATACTCTTAAGTTTCTCCACTCAATTGGTTTATATGCATATRTACGCAGGATGGGCACAATGTATGCAGCGGTACCCTTCGTTTAAAAACATTATCAAGGGTTCAGCGTGGCTGCAACGTTTCTTGGGAAAGCGGTAAGACTTTGCATGCACTATAATTGGGTTTTTTCCCTGGTTGATGCGATTGAAGTTATTTCTGGGGAGTTTTCATGCACTGAGTGTAGCTGTCTGATGTACGCAGCATTAGGAAACCTCCTATGATCTCTGAGGTGTTGGTGAATTTTTGCAGACCTATGACGGCAACAATGGAAGAAGTGACAAAAAATCCATCACTTCAGATGTTGCTGGCAAGCATATTCGCGCCATGAGCTGCATCGTCCATGTTGCTGGTGGAGTATTGACAGTGTAATGAGGAAATCAAATTTACAGTTTCTGCTCACTACATTTTGTCTACAATTTAACTAGGCCCCGGAGTTTGTGTGACACACTACACATAACCCTTAAAACAATTGCTCCTMATAGAGTTGTATAGAAAGCAGTAGCAGTGCTGGAGTCCTGAGTAACCTTCACGTTACGGGCTCATGTGTTCAAACCAGGTGATTATAGATTATACATTTCAGAAAGCCTCTGAATCGTTGACTRTGCTTCTATGGGGCGATGGACGCATGTTGAGGCTATGAGCGTCATTTGGTGTAAATATTTCATTGGTCTATCAAAATTCTTCTCTGGACCTAGTTTAGTCCTTGCAATSAAGTTGCCGCTGTTGAAGTTAGTATTTTTTTTYTGGGAAATCATCTGGTTATGCTGTCACTTGTTGCATTAGACTTCTAAACATTCCCTTCTGAAATCTATTACAGGACAGCGTAAACAAGCCAAGCTATGCCAAGCGACATGCCTGGTCAAGCCTGGACTTCTAAATTTTGAAAGGTACAATGATGTTGTCCCAAAGGTAGTAAGGTAGGCATCCTAAAAGCGCCACAAATTGGTACTCTGCCTAGTTACTATTATAAGGCTGGTCAGATTTTCATGTTGTCTTGTTGGCAAGTGAAAGGAAGTTTCAATGCATCAAAGAATGCAACATTTGGATACAATATGCAAAAGTTATGAAGGGTCAAAGTTTGATTCTAAAAGCGTTTCTTCCACATAGGTACATAACTGAATTTGGAGATCTACAAAGTGTGAAGATGGTGCTTTTAGTTGAGTGGCGCTTTTGGGTTACCTACCTTACTACCATTCTGATTATTCAAGAACTTCAAATCCAATCATTTACTAGTGAAAAAATATCCACGAGGCTACAATGAGGTTATGTCMATAGATAGGATATTTGTGACTGAATCCTCTGGCTGTAGGTAACTTACATTTTTTTTGTGAATTGTCTTTAACAAATCGACAAAATGCGGAGTTAGAGCATGTGCACAGGTCTCTATACTTGTACACTGCAAAGGGCCTGAGGCACCTACATCTCAAACTGAGTGACCCTACACGTATCGGAGCACGATTCCTACGGTATTGTTAACCCTGAAATGATGAATCTATGAACACGTTGAACTTTAAAATCTCTTTTTATGTTTCCGTGGAGTCTATTCTCCATCACATCCGTGGAGAGCCWCCAATTTGGGGACCACACGACAGACTCGACTCCAACCAATTCATATTATGTATTCCCATGCTGTAGTAGGTTTCTCGGTCTCAGAACCATCGAGAGAGAGACAGACTAGTTTTATACACCCCATGCCTGGGCATCTTCAAACTGTGCATAATCTATAAGTAACACTTTCAGATTTATCAATCGATTGATGATCGTCATATTTCTATTCCAAAAGGGGAGATAATACACTCCACCCTTACTTTTTCGTTTGTGTCTGCCTTATGTAACAAAATTCAGAGTTGAGTTTCAAAACCAATACGMCTTTGAAAGAAAAAGACTAAAGCGTTTGCAACTCTGAAGTTGTAGGGAAGTTACTTGTGTAAATTGATGCAAAAGAAAATGAACCAAAAGATTTTGATAAAGAGAGGATGCATCTTGTGTTCTTTGAAAAAAAAAAACCCGGCTCCTTTTAGAAAGAGCGTACAAATTACTGAGGTGTTTCCAAAAACTTTTTGAATGCAATCCCTAACGACCAAGGAGGATTGACTCCCTTATTGCCCTGTTTTTAATTTTCCCTAGAGATAATATTAGATTTTTTTTATTTTCCACATATGATGAACCTTGAAAACTCGGTATTCATATTTGCAATAAAAGGCCTCCATTTATCTAAGGGTGGTGAAACAAATCAAAATTTACATGGCATAAAATAGGGGGGAAATTTTATATTTACTTTTAGATGGGGCAATAAAGGGGTCAGTCAATCCTCCCCTGAGTCCTTGAGAACATCCCCATGTTTGGACTTAGGCAACACACACTACTAGTGTCCATTGAAGTGGATTTTAATTTGTCCGGGCTTGGTGTTGTGATTGTTTCCCACTCCAACACGGGCTAGCAACATTGGAAATTGGATTTGCCCAAATTCCGAGGTGCCACCTCATAGGTAAGGACAAAGAATAAGACTTTTCTCTTCAAAAGTGCCTCGAAACTTGAAATAAAAGACAATAAATAATCATAGGCGCAAACAAGAGTCCCCACTTGACAGTGTCTTCATCACATTTGGCCGGACCCGGCCACTTTTTTTGGCTTCATAGAGTGTGCCGTGGGGCAATAAGAATGGCCGAGCCCAGCCATTGACAGAGTTTATGCCATATTTTGCGTTGCTGTGGGGATGCTCTGACTCCTTGACTCCCTCACGGAGGGCCACTTTACACTTAGAGGCCGGGCCAATTTCATGTGTTAGAGGTCAAGAATCCTTACTTGTGATTGGCTAAAAGTCTGAAATTAGCCCCAACCCCTTTACACACAGAGGCCGGGCCAATTTGGTGGTCAAAATATTTTAATAAAAAAAGACATGATCTGACATGGCCCGAGCTCATTGAATTGGGTGCACCAAAAATGGGAGGTCAATTCTGAGCCTAGGGGCCACTGTCAGATTTCAATTAAAAAAAATCATCTCATTGATTATTATTTTTTTCAGCGAATCTCAATCGTTGGATTTTGTGCAATTGGCCTCAAGGGGAATTGGCTTGGCCTCTAGCTGTAAAGCGGCCCTGAAATTTCAGCCCCTTTTTCCTTTTTTCCTATGTTTTTTTGAATCGGCCCGGCTTCATGGTCTCAAGGCCTTTACATACAGGAGAATTGGCCCCTATTATAATCTTATTTTAATGCATAGTTGGGGCCGGCCTTTAGCCCAAAAGGGGCTAAGATTTTGTGCAGTTGGCTTGGAGAGGAACTGGCCCGGCCTCTAGGTGTAAAGCGGCCCTGAATTCTGTGTGAATCACTGTCGCAGTCCATTGACTTGTGTGCACTGACTTGACTCCATCAGTCGCCAGGAATTTCAGGGTACGGCGATGCAATTTCACAATTGGAACATGCGAGTTCCAAGTTTCTGATCTCAAGCTTCGGAATATAGTACAGGAATCCATCAACTGCAATTCTAGTCAACAAAAGTTCTCTCCATAGTCAAGAGCGAGTCAAACCACCCGTCCAAGCGACATTCAACGCATTCAAAAGCTTTGAAGAAGCAGGTGAAGAATTGCGTCAATTAGTGCCATTGCGTTGCTTCATTTCTTATGCTCATGTCGAGAATCGATCGAGGTGGCGGTATTRWTTCTGCGCCACTTTGYTTGGCATTGTRTCGTGAGAGAGGATTTTAGTTCTGCATCTAGATCAAGATCGAGCTTCTCGATCGATTGGTTGTAGAGTTTTGAGGTATGGCGACTACGAAGCCCGAGAGCACCATTGGCAAGGTCATTACGTGCCGAGGTATTTGACCTAATTCACGTGTGTAGAGACAGTTTGACCAAATTGATTCTGAGTGTGGGTTTTCTGTGAGATTTTGTGACAATTGCCAGAATCATGGTGTCTGTTTACGATCGTTAGATTGTATTGAGTTAGGATTGGAATCATATTTGGATTTAGGGTTTGAGATGGGTTGTGGTGTTGTTGTGAAGCTGCTGTGGCGTGGAAACCCAAAGGGGAGTTCGTTGTACAGGATGTGCAAGTGGATCCCCCYCAAGCCATGGAGGTTCGCATCCAAGTGACGCACTCATCTCTGTGTCGGAGTGATGTCTTCTTCTGGGCGAATGAGGTTGTCCATTGCCCCCTGTTGAGAACATCGCCTTGTGTTTTTTGCTCACTCAAGTTACATTGGCACAAATTTTTTCCCCAGCATTCTTACATGAAATCAATGTGCATGTGATTGTGAATCGGATTTTTTTTAAGAAATTACAATCAGTGTGACTAAGCAAAAGTGTGTGGAGAATTTTAGAGCTGAATTCAAGCGTTGGTTTTCTGAGAGCAGGGTCTTGGGCACACGTTTCCTCGTATCTTTGGACATGAAGCCGCTGGGTRAGTTTGAACTCATCTTGCTTTAAGYCATTGGTCTCCCACAAATCCAACCTAGTTGTCAAAGTTACAGTAGAAAGCAGTTTTGGGTTTTAGTATATTCAGAACGTAGGAAATGTTTCTATGTGAAATCCGAAAAGCTGCTTCGAGTATCACAAGTAAACAAGTAACCAAAACCAATACTCCCATGCAAACACTTTCAGTTCTTTGCAATTGCGATCCGTGTGAAGTCCTTGCTTCAAGAAAGTGAAAACACTTGAGCTCTTTGGATTCGCAGTTGTTGAAGTGAGAGTAGTCCACTCTTCTCTCAATTTTAAAATTGGAGGATCACGACGCTACCAAGAGATTTTTCTTTGATGCAAGGGGTTTCACACTTGGGAGAGATCTTCGTTTGAATTGATACTTGAAAACCTACTAATAATGGGTTTCGCGGTTGTTCGTTTATTTGTTTATTTGTTTATTTTGATTCTAGCAATTTGTATTTGTTTATGCTAAGTTTCAAACTGTGTATTAATCCTGCCCTGGTAATAGTGTCTACCATGCCGGTACCTTATGGAAGTGTGGTTTGTCGCAGGATTGTTGAAAGTGTGGGTGAGGGRATTACCGATCTCAAACCTGGAGATCATGTCATTCCGGTTTTCACAGGCGAGTGCCGAGAATGCAAGTACTGTGCTTCCCCTAAAACAAATTTGTGCTCCAACTTCGGCGTGGCGTCGCTACAAACGGGGATGAAGAGCGACGGCAAGTCACGTTTTTCTGTGCAAGGCAAGCCGGTCTTCAGATTCTTGGGTTCCACGTTCAGCGAGTACACAGTGGTGGAGTACGCCTACGTTGTGAAAATAAACCCAGTTGCTCCCCTGGACAAGGTCTGCTTGTTGAGCTGTGGAGTTACTGCAGGTTTGACTACCTTCCAGCTCTTCTTCACCCGTTGCATTGATTGAAGACACTGTATGGAATTTTTTCCAGGGTATCATATCGTGGTCTGATTGGCAACCCTGACTTTAACGCAATTTCACCGGCTATTGAGGTGGATTATGTTTTTTATGACAGGCATAGGGGCTGTGAGGAAGATAGCGCAAATGGAACCAGGAGCTACTGTTGCTGTGTTTGGTCTCGGCACTGTAGGCCTTTCTGTGAGTTCTATTCCGTAGTTCCTCTCCATTGAAATCATACGTCGAGATGGTTCCACTGCAATTCAACCAGTATGTAACGAGTTCACCCACCAATTAGCTACTGTAGGAGTGTAGGTAGGACCCTGACCTAAACCCCTCCAGTCCCCAAACTTCCTGGAATTACGTACGTGTGTCGATGGCTGTCCTTATTGGCGTAGCTTTACGCAACTTCGAATTGAAAATCTGAAACTGTGGAAAAGAATGTGGAAGACAGTGTGGGCATGCATTCAATCGCAGACATCCCTATTCCAGAGTAGCTTGACCCGATGATCCAAATAAATAATCCGGACCGGTCGGTTAATTCTGAATTGAGCATGCGGGAATTAAAGTAGACTAGGTAGTTCGGCACAAGCAAGCAAGTAAGCCCAATAACATCCACAAGCCCAATTGCAATAACATCCAAGTACCGCCGGCCGGCCTCTCCACGCGCACTTTCGTTCAATTTGCGGCGGACTTCCTTCGCACGAGTCAGAGAGTCAGCGAGTGATTCCGACTCTAGGTGGTTCGATCTAGTTTGCATGTTCTCAGCCAGCCGAACAGCGAGCCCCACGAACAGCTAGCTTTTGGCAAACTATGGCAGGAAAGCCACGATTGTATATGGCAGGAATTTTCTCGACTTGTGCTGGAGCTCTGTGCTTAATTTGATCGATGACGACGGCGTACCGGTACTCCGGATGCTTACTGCATGTAGCTTGAACACTTGTGCTTGTTGTTGATCGAACAAGTGAAGGCGGGGAGGGAGTGCGAGACAACGGTACTGGAGTTCGTTGCACCATAAGGTTTACGGCAACTGTAATGGAGCCTGCGCGCGGGTATATAACCTTCGGGGTTTGCAGAGAGAAGCATACCTTTCTCGGCCTTTTGGCTAAGATCAAGTGTAGTATCTGTTCTTATCAGTTTAATATCTGATACGGGGGTCATCGACTCCCATGATGTTAATCTAATTTTTCCAGGGAGCGGGGCCACAGGGCACCTTGCTGCTCGGCCTCGCGTGCGTCGCTTTGGTATTGCACTACCACCGTGGCTGGCGCAGCCCTCCTCCCCTCCCCCTTCGGAGGGATCCAATGTAAACTACAAACAGGATGATAGCCAATACAACATTCCGATGGAAAATCTGTACCTTCTCAGGCGAGAACCTCATTCTGTGGTTGTATTGAATTTCTCGGACATAGGTAGGAAATTTTGCCATAGCTGGTTTGGGTTTTGCGCTGCCGATGACTTTCAGTGGAGGTTTCGAGGATTCTTTGACCATGGCCGGCGTGTGAGCGCAGTCATGAGGTAATGCCTTTTTTTTTCCGGTGATTGGCGCGGGGTTATGCGTGTCTCCTGTCGTGAATTGCAGGTTCAGAGGATTTCGTTTGATGTGCTGTTTTCTGGAATTTCATGCGGTGGTAGCTGGAGACGGAGTGCTTGAGTGGAACGAGTTTGTGGATTTGTGGTGACTTTGTTTTTATCGTTGAGGAGTTTCGTAATTTGTAACGTTCGTCGACTTTGTAATTTGCGGCAAGGTCTACGAAACTTGCGTTAGGCCCACGCTTCCAGAGTTGAGCATCAAACTTGCATTGAGGAGAATCTCATGTGATGTACATTTTCAAAAACCATACATTCTCGTCGTCCATGATTTTGGGGTGTTACATTTAGAAAGGTTTCGCAATTAGGTTTCCCTACCTCAAGGCAAATTATGAGGATTCGTATTCCTCGAAAACGTCGGAGGAAAGCAAAGAATGAACTCTTTCAATTCTGATTCAGACTGGGTTCCGTGAGATCTACATTCTTTCAACTTGGATGCAGACGAAGGCCTCTAGAATTGTACTACCAGGATTGTTGTTTGAGGCTGACGAGAAACAGCAGGTAGGAGCGTCTCCTACAAACAGGGCTGCGCAGTCAGATTGTACGTCAACTGTGTGAAGGGCATAGGAAGGAATGGGAAATAGCGCGAAAAGCTCTCTCAGTGTTGCGAAGTGAAGTCGATGAGATTCGTGTGCGAGAGAACAAAGAAATTAGGCGAGAGGGATGTGCAAAAGACAAGTTCCATGCATCCTTGCGTCGTGAGCATGCAAAAGCTCCTCTCCCTACGGACTGAACTGAAGCGCGAAAGTCAGTTCCTTCGTGCATCTCTTCACCGAAATCGGATCCGTGAACAAGCAACAAGTGCACAACCTCCTCAAATCTCCCAGCTATGTAATACTTCATACCACATCCCGGAACCTCCCTTCGGCCTCTTAGATAATGAGCATCCCGCAGCTAGCAGGAGGAATCTTTCAGTGGCAAGCAGTTCACATCAGAGACCAGTCCTACGGAAAATTTGCCACCTGATCACCGAGGCTCGACACTACAATTATACCGCTACTTTCTCAGTCCAATTCCCAAAACCACAAACCCTAAAACTCTGATGAAAAGAAGTCTCAAACTCTTCTCCCTCCTCTAGCTGCTGCTCACATTCTACGAAAGAAAAGGCAACCAACATCATCGCTCCACACCTGCAAAACCATCAGTAAGCAACAACCCACATGCATATTGCTCGAATCTTTGCAACGCCATCTTCATGACCGGATTTGTTGTGCTCCCTGCTGATGGTCCTGGTCAATAAAACATCGTTGACCTACTTGTGTCCTATGGTACGACATCGAACTTGACCTCCGCTAGGAAAGGTCCAGCATAGTCCTTCCTGATCGACACCCCCCAGTTTTGAACCACATAATCCTTTCCAGGAAAGCTATGCCAGGACTTGGTCGGCATGTGGAACACCTTCACAATAGTCCCCACCTCAATGCCCAGGACTCCAAGCCGTTGAGCATCCGGTTGGCAACGGTAGGGTAACTTCAAAAGTAGAACGACCACATCCTTCATGACACGAAGGCAAGCCCAAGTTCCCTCCAGCTTTGGACATTTGCACACAAGCTCCCACGTAAACGGTCCAGAGCTCACGAAGTTTCTGCGCCAAACTCCATGTTGCCCTCCTTGCACACAAAGTTGGTACAAGTCCCCGTTGACGTCATCCACGGAATGTGCGATGTACTCCCCACCGCAAAAACCTCCGTGGGATTTGTAGAGACCAAACATCTTGACGCACTTGGCCTTGGGGAAGAAGGTGGAAACGTTCGCGTAAAAGGAGGACGACATGCTGTACATGCCGAATGCTGTTTTGACATTCATATGAGCCATGCTGTCGTCATCGTCTATACTCCAGTGGTTCTCCACCGAATCGTAAACCACCCATGGCATACTCCCTTCCAGGATGTAAAGGAAGGCGATCGTGTATCCACCTCCGGGCAGAGCATCCATTCGAATGAAAGAGGGGAGTACCGGCATTTCACTGGGCTGGGGGAGGGCACGGCGAATCCCCGTCACCACATTCATCACAAAAACTCGGATCTCAAGCATCACCGAGTTACTTCTTACTTTCTTTTCATGTTCAAGGACACACACCAAGCCATTGACCGTGGCTGCGACGTGGGTCGTCGAAACGCTCCTTGGACAACGTGCAATTCCTGGCCGAAAACACTCCTGCCCATCGTCCTGAGTCACGAACATGGTCCCGTCCACCTTGTCGTGCACCATGAGAGCGATTCGCACCAACGA
>VACF01000130.1:0-81648 GCA_006891605.1 Pleurozium schreberi
ATCTTACTGTGTTGGTGCGCGTCAGCATGATCTTCTGCTGATAGCGCGCATGTACCCTCCTTGAGACGGGACATGCAAATTATCACTTGATTCTACGTTCTACTTCGATATGTTAGCCTTCTTTACACTTCCGGGATCTAACGATGGAGAATTTTGTCTGGATGCAGGGAAATGGAAGAAAAGTAGTTGGTACATTCTCTGCAAGTGACTTACTCGGATGCACGTCTGAAATGTTCCGGGCTTGGGCTTCTCTGCCGATCATGAGTTTTTTCAGCAAGGCAGGCATTGCTCAGAGGTTCGGCATGGGAGCAGCCGTCAATGCTGGGTCGTATGAGTGCAGGGCATTCCAGAAACCCTCTGTTACGTGTCATTTGGAGACACCCTTGGCTGATGTAATGGCAAATGCGCTTACAAATCACGTCCACCGAGTGTGGGTAGTTGACAACCAAGGACACCTCAATGGTGTTATCTCGTTTTCTGACATGATTAGGGTGGTGTATGACTATTTCGCAAAACACCACCCCCAGTCAGGTTACCAGTAGCAGGGTCACTGGTTTACAGATTCATGGTCATTTTGTTAAACTTCGATGATACTCGCAAGCCCGCCATCATGTACAGATCTGTTGTTGAGGCTTTTTTCTGTTTTTCTTTCAATGCAACGGAGACCCATTTTTACTATTGGAGAAGTAGAGGTCAATTTAGATAGACCTGATCAATATTTCACCAGGTTTTTGTTCTTTCTGTTTGCTGGATATTTGCAGGGGAATTTATCAAACCTGGGAGCGTAATTAGGACTCGCTCTTTACGTTATTGAAACTGGAGGTTTCATAACTCCAATATCCTGAGGATTTGATTTTCTCTCAGTACCCAGGCTTTTGCTCTAATTTTTGCAGTAATCATGACACATCATCTGCTTTGCAAGGAGACGAAGTTAGTGCACTCTATTATGTCTGGGACTGGGACTTACTCTTGAGAGTTGCATTCAAATTACAGATCACCGTGACAGCGGTAATGGACGTCTGGAAGAAGAGTGTTCTGGAGTGCCAAATTGGCCAGCACTGCCAATAGGCCAGCAGCACTTTCTCAAGTAAGTAGTCCGTAAGTGCGGAAGGATAGGGTGTCAGTGTCAGAGTCCTTTGGAGCCCACTGGCGACTCTATTACTCTTAGTACAGTCACGACGGGAGAATAGGGCACGTTAGTACAGTCAGTAGATCAAAGCACGTTTCTGGAGATTGTCATCACTGTCTTTTTTGATAAAGAGCTTTTTCACCATTTTAATGGATACATTGCATCTCAAGCAGAAGCACCTTCAACAAACACGTTATGCAATTTTACATACTTGGAGATAATATCAAGTCAGGAGATTATTATTTTATCACATTGGTAATCCAAAATCATGAATTTTCCAAGAAAATGGTGAATTTTTTAATATGCATGAATATACACTATTAATTTGTATAGTTCACATCTGTGATCTATGCCAATTATTTATTTTGCATGCATGTGTGCAAAATCTATATGTTGGTGTCTTTATCTCTACTGCACATATTTCAATGATTGGTAAAGGATACATAGAGTTGGCATGGATACTTTTACTGTACACCATTAGAACATTCACAAGCCACGGTGGAAACATCCAAAATGGTCAATATAAGGCACCTTCTTCTAACAGTTATATTTTTGTAGTCTATAGTAGTAAGTGAAAATTATGAATATTAAAAAACAAAATAAATTCTTTAGGTATGATATGTAATTTCTATGATTTTTTGAAGTGATGCCTCCCTATACCAATGAAATTTTCACATATGTGGGCCCAAGTACAACATCTACAAAAATCAGTAGTCTTCAAATAAAAGTTAAATATGTGTCCTTCAAATGTGTCAACAAATTAGAATTAAGCAATTGGAAGACACATGAACCAAAGTCTAGGGATACATGTACTGACACTAGCATATGTAAATTAATACAAAGATGCTTTTGGATGTTTCTACCTTAGAATTTGAAATATTGAAGTTATAATGAACTTATTCATATTAGAATGAGTTAATCTTTTCAAAGTACTTCCTATATTTATGCCAAATTTCACAACTAGATGAGCTTTGCACATGCTACTTGAAGACTGGTTGCCTAAGCTACCCAAAAAATTTAGGACAAAATAACTTTTGATCCGGGCAGTCAATAAAAAAAAATCATATTCCCTCTAAGGGGGGGACATGCTCACACCTTGTGTCAAAATTTGAAGAACATCCGTTGTCAAAATGACTTCATGTGTATCTACCCAAGATTACTTGCATATGGCAACGGTCATTTGGTCTTTTAGGGTTTATAATTAATATGAAGCAATTTCTTGTAGGTGAGCGCATCACCTAAGGTAGGCCCCCCAACAATTGCACTTGATCTAAAACCTTCATCTTCAAACTTTGTACATCTCCAAAATCAATTATGTACCTTTGTGAAATAAACACTTTTAGAATCAAACTTTGACCCTTCATAATTTTTGCATAATGTATCCAAATGCCACATTCTTTGGTGCATTAAAACCTCCTTTCACTTGCCAACAAGGCAATATGAAAATCTAACCAGCCTAATAATAGTAACTAGGCATAGTATCCACTTGTGTACCCACCTTAAATATTCCTCTTTTCTTACCATGCAACGCTTTGATCTTCCTTTAGATTTTGCACGGAGGACACTAAATTGTGCTCATGAAATGAACCACGCAGGCAAGATTTACCACAGGAGAAAATGTAGGAATTTTTTATTCTTTGCACAACTTTTTTATTGCAATTTCTGAATTCAGATTTGCAATCAGAGACCCCAAATTAACTATGAGAGATTTAGAATATACCCTAGTGACGGCTCAATATAGTTTTTTTTTTACTTTTATCCTTCGTGAACCCCAAACATTATGGTAGGGGACCCATTACTAACCGGCGTCCCATCATCAATCAATAGGGTGTTGTATTTCCAACCAAGGCTAGAATGAATTTCAATTTTCTCCTTGGAATTCGTGTTTTTGTTTTTTTCAGGGTTTGGACCAATAAGTTCATGATACATAAGTGAGCAAGAAAGAAGGAAGCAATGAGCGAGAAAGTAATTATTGAATGATGGGAATTGGATGACTCTAGATGTTGATCATGGGTCAAGCCCAACTTTGGCCTTTCAAAATTCATAGTAATTTCATTGTAAGAGATAAAGTTACCAAGATTTTTGCATTTTCCATCATTTCATTCAATGCACCTCCAAAAATATTTGCTTTGCCTATCACTACCCTTGATCATGTTCATAATTGCTTATTTGATCGGTTACTGGTCCCTCTACCATACCTTGTGGTGCCCATTTCATTGGCACTATTTAGGGTCCTGCATTTTGCACATCATGCTCTCATWGCCTTGGGATAAGGTTTGTAACTTCACTTCTACACTAAATAGTGAAATTAGGTTGACCTTACAATTAGGTTGCCTTCCTCCAAGAAAGTGACTGTAAAAGCCATCAAAGTCAAAAAATATTTCTACAAATACTTCTATTTGTGCACATGGAGGTTTATGAGATCCAAATACACCAATTACTAATTTAAAAGTTGGATATTTTTGAACATTAACAAAAAATATTTATATAGTGTGGCATGTCGAGAAATTAGTGAGGGGCAACCTAATTTCACTATTCAGTGTAGGGTACACCCACAAACTGACATAAGGGTCCGTCAGTTGTTGCGTAGACTACCATGCCATGCATGCCCCTGCATGTCTGCCACAATGGCAATGGTGCAGTCTTTAACTCTTATTGGGGAATGAATTGTTGCCATCCCCAAATGGGCCACTGGACCTGCACCAGCCCGGTGTGTGTGGGTGGGGGGGGGACTTGACAAATTGCTGCAACTAACTTACTGGGACTTTCAGCAAACTTCCATTGGCCACATTACATGGTAACTTTGTACTTGGTCCTTCTTCTTAGCCATGTCTTCTTCTTAGCCATGTCCCGGATGACACACAACCCTAAGGGCATCCCCACGCCTGGACTCAGGCAACACACACTACCACTGTTGATTGAATTGGCTTTTAATTTGTCCGGGCCAGGTGTTGTGATTGTTCCCCACTCCAACACGGGCTAAAGGAGGTACTCCATTTCCAACCAGCATCCTGGACAAGGGGGCTAAACCAATCCCGGGTGGGTGGTACACCAATCTTGGAGGAGGGGCCTACACCAAGCCGGGGGCCCCACTCCATCCCTTGGATGGGAACTTCAGTCTGCTTCCGTTGTGAGCAATGGCATGATTTCCAGCCTTTGTTACAGTCAGTAACTAAGTTATCCCATTTATTGATGGCTGATAAAATCTTACCTGGCCCTCAATAAATAATGGATTTGCTTTTACCCCCTTGCCCAATGAGAATGGGGGGAGGGCAAATTGACCCCCCTTATTGCCCCATTTTTTACCCCTAGAGAAAAATAAACACTGGAATTCTTTTATCTGCCACATATGATCAAATTTGCATGTTCTGAATTCATGTATTTGCAATCAAGGACCCCAAATTAGCCGTGGGAAGTGAAGAAATAAAAAATTGACTCACAAAATAGAGGGCAATTTTTACATTTACCTTCTCACAAGGGCAATGAGGGGTCAGTTTGCCTTGGCCGTGGGGATGGAGGGCAGGTTTTAGGGAACGACTACATTTTGCTCCTAAGTAGGCATCCTAATAACTTAAGTTAACCCTTTGTTTGTGTCAAATAAATAAATAATTTAAGCTTGAGTCCAAGCACCTCAAGCTTAACTCTTAAATGCCCAAGGCACCAAAATGTGGTGTCGACAAAACTTTTTCTTTGAAGAAAACCTAACTAAGTTGCTATTTTTAATAGTTTGTATTTTTGGTAGATGCCTATTAAAGTCTAGCTTTAGCATCAAAAATCCGATCGGGAAAACAAATGACTATGATTTTTCTACTTAAGATTTTGTGCAAAGGTACCTTGTGTAATCTTGACTTTTCCTAGTGTTGAGGGCTCTTGGAAATGAGCCCGCTCAAATACACTAGATCTTGGAGACAAAATCACATAAGAAACTCCTTTAAGAAAAATGTAGAGTAGATTTTGAGAAACTATAGATCGATTAAGGTTGTACATGCAAGGCCCTATAACCTCATATATTTTGATTGACTATCCACTGAAAAGTGGCAGTCACAGATTTTGCAAATCCCCCCTCCCTGCTAAAAAACGAGAACCGTTGATTTTTTTGTAAAAAAGATTACAACCCCCCCCTCACAACCGTTGATCTCAAAAAAATTTGAATACGGATACAGATACGGGATTGGGTACTAATACGGTATTGATACGATACTGATACGATACTGATATGATACTGATACGATACTGATATGGTACTGATACGGATATTGATACGTATTGGAATATATATGGATATTGATACGGTACAAATACAAGTGCAATATGTAATATGCAATATCCCATATTGTTTGCCCTCCCACCCACCCCTGAAAATTACAAGAAGAGGAAGGTGACAGAGGGTGGGTGAGGAGTGGGAAAAAATTTTAATTTAAAATTTTTTAATTTTTAATTCAAGACCGATGTACATGGTAGGAGGCCCTAACACCGTCAAGCAAAAATTTATGGCTAGCCCCAACCAAATTTGACGAGTGCACAACCAATTGGAGAGTCTTGTGARGGGCATGGTATGGGTTGTTTTTGTCCTTGTACAAGGATTTTGAGGTACTTTTTGAATATTTGTTGCTTCTTCGTTGTCCACGCGGATGAGGTGGCGCTCAAAGGGGCGACGAAGCTTCGTGTTAATCAGGCCTTTCTCTTCTCTGATAGGTTGGCTATGGCTTGGMTGATTTTTTAATTTTTGCATGGAAATGGAAGAATTTAACATATCTTAAAAGTGGAGTCGTAAAAATAGTTATTCCAAAAACAATTGGGTGCAAATTGACCCCGAAAGGATGGGCCCCCCCGGATCAAAGTAGTCTCCAAAATATTCCAATTATTGAACCAAGATAGTCCAAATATGGGCCTTTAGCACCATGCTTTACTACTATTTATTGGTGCTGAAAGATCATCCTTTCTACCATTGCAATGTTTGATGCTACTATTGGAATTTTTCACAGTACACAACCTAGATTCTCTTGAATACAAGCCAATCTTAGTAAAATTYGGATTAGGGGTTACATATGTTAGGTCCAATTTAGTCTTTTGTTCTCAATGAAAAGTGAATTTTTTTAATTTTTTATATTTGATTGCATTTTTCTTGAATTTCTTTACATGGATTCTAATCATAACATTAGAAGATATTTGAGGCCTATAAAGGCCTACAAGTCCCCCAAAGTTCTAGAATTGTGGAAACTTGCCACATTAGCAATCTAACATGGTTGAGACCATGCCATATCTGATAGTATTAAAGTTTTAATTTATTATTTCATTTCATTTCATTTATTTATTTTATTTATTTATTTATTTATTTATTTAACTTTCAAATTTTTCAAAAGAAATTATCATTATTTTTTAAATTAAAATTTTTTGGTAGCAATAGTTGATTCACATTTCCTGGACAACAAAGAATATAGCCTTTAAATGGCCTTCCTTTGGCCTCAAATATCTTTATGAGATCCTATTTTCAAAGTCTCAAGATACTTTTGCAATAATTGAGGTTTATCTCTTTGATTTTTTTGGCAATATGATCGAAAGACTTAGCTTGGCATGATTAGTTGTTGGATTGGAAACATCAATCAAAATAAAKTATATTTTTTACTGAACTAAAAGCTAATAACTTCATTCAAGTTCCATTGAAGAAAATTYAAAAATATTGATTTTTGACTTCACAATGGCCTACCTCAAAAATGAAAATGCCCAAATTGGAATTCTCATCCTTTAATCTTTAATTTTTTTTGTCCATTTTCAAGGCGTTTTGGATCTTGATTTTGTGAGTTACATAAAATTGAAGCTCAAAGTAAGATGAGTCCTTTTAGGCAAAATTAACTGAAGTATCTTKTAGAAAACTAAGTCCTTATCATCTCTACAAAGGTTTAGTTTCAATCTATGTCATAGATTAGAAGATTATAATGTAAAAGTGAATGGTATTACAAGAAAATCCAAGTTTTGGTTAAGATTTTAGTGTAGCTGAAATTGTGTTTCAGCTGGCTCTGTTGGAGACATAACATTTTAAAAAGTTGGTATCCTATATTCATTCTCAAGGTAACCAAGTTCCACATGGATGGAAACAAGTCTTGTATTTTTAGAATAAAAATTAAGAGAAAATGGTCTTGCAATAGTGATTACTTCATTGTTATTTTTCAAAAAATTATGAGATAAATGGAAGATTTGTCACAAATTTGGAACCAAAATTCAAGATCAAACATATCATAGCGAACGAACACAAGAATAGACACATACTAGCAAAAAATTTGAAAAATGGCTAAACTCCAAGTGCAAGATGTGTATTTTAGTGGTTGTTGGTGGACATTGACCAAGAAGAGGTMAGAGACACATGCCTCCACCTCATTGGCCAGAGTTCCCTATTTGATGACTCTTTGACTCTCTACCATAAGCCCACCCGCAATTTGTAAATTTTTTAAAATTCAATATTAAGTTATWTTGTAAATGTGAACCACACTTCATAGCTAACTTTTTTCTTTTGAAAATGAGCCCAAGTTCAAGTGATTTTTTGCTGCCCGGTCTCCCTAGCTTTGAGCTTATTTGGGCATAACTTTTGTTCCCGGGCACCAATTGAAAAAAAATTACATTCCCACGAAGCTCATCAGTTTTTCTATCTCCAAAAAAAAGTTTCAAAAAATTACATAAAAAATTTAGTCCGTAGGTACCTGGCTGAAATCTCATTTGTCCCCTGAGGGGACAACGATCCTTTAGGGGTTAAGGGTTAACCCCTAAACGCCTGAGGGGGGTCCTGGGTCAAAAGCATTGAAGAAATGGCCAATTCCTTTAAAGAAGCCCAAAAAATTTTAAAAGCAGATTTTCGAAATTGTGACCGTTGGATGTTGTTTAGATAGCTATTTCAAACATACCCTGAAATTTTTGGTCCATTCTATCATACCAATTTTAGGGAATTTAGCATACAAGTTTCATATTTGTCCATTTCATCACTGTCACAGTTCGGGCAGCATGTGTTTGAAGGTTGATAAATTAATAAAAAAATTCTAATGCTTGCATTTTTTGACTAATCAGTCTAGCATAAATTTTTGAACATGCTCCAAAAATAATGACATCAATTCAAAAAAACTATTGTTTTCCCTAGGCCTTGCAATTGCAAACACTCTAATTTTTCAAAGCAATTCTAGTGAGTTTCAAGCCGGTCATCCCACTCAAAAACTCCCTAATTCAATATCGGATCCATTACCTCCACCTCCTCTTGTCAGACGAGAAAATCGGGAATGCATATGACAATGCCACTTTTTTAAATTAAAAAATAAATTCCCATAACCTCTAGTGCAGTAATTGTTGACGCTTGGCACTTTTTTTTTTGGCACAAAAGAGACGCTTGGCACTTTCAACTTGCTATTATTAGGCTTCACCTATTTTAGTTTTTGACAGAGGTGGGTGATGCAAGATGGGTCCCGTTTTTTTTAAGAGTAGTAGCAAGCAGACCGGGCGTGTTCCGTGTCCCGAGCAATATTTCCAACATTCCACTTGGCCACTTTACATTGGTTTCAAAATGTGGTCATTGAAATTTTCAGAGCTGAAACTGAGGCGAGCATTTTGAAAAAAATAAATCAAATGCATTCCATAATATTATTCAATGAATCTTCCCAAGAACGTAAAGTTAACCGCTTGAAGCCACCTTCCAAAATTTCAAAATTCAAAATTTCTTGTTTTTTGCTGTTGAGCAGGCCGACCAAGTTGGGCAGCGACCACAAAATGGTTGAACAAGCGCTAGGGTTGCTATTATGTGAGCGTAGGAGTGTGAGCCCATGAGCCTAGAATACCATACACCTATATAATAGGTGTACATACTATAGACACCATCTATGATTATATGGCATATATATTACAAATAACCATATTATAGGTGTTTATGATACATACACCTTCTATAGTGTGTGGTATCTATATCATAGGTACCTATATTGTAGGCTCAATGCTCGCAAGCTCGCATTCTTGGGCTCACATACTAGCACCATTGGAACAAGCGCTAAGGGGTTAAGGATTGAAAATCGTTTTTTTGTTGAAGAGAGTCATTRATAGGAAAAATCATAATATCAAATATGTCTATTTTGATTTCATATTTTGATTTGTAGGCCCTTAATAGAACACTATAAATCCATGCACCTTCAGTGTATTTGAACTGAACATGATTAAAAACTACCCAATATTATATAACTAAATTTGTCAGACTTTATTTTCTTAGTTTAAATAAAGCACACAAAARAAATTGGATATTTTGAAAGCTATAATTGAAGGCTCAATTACAAGAAGTTGGTGGAAGCAAAACTCAGTGTGAGAGCAAAAGAAATTTATTATTTTTTTCACATGGTTGCATATTTTTTTTCATTTCCACTCAAAGAACATTTCTACTCATAAGGAAAATCATCCCATTGCGGTCAGAATTGTAGTAGGCCCCATTGTGGTCAAAATTGTAATGGTGGTGCACATTTGAGTTGTCAAATGTACACCACCATTACAATTTTGACCACAACGGGGCCTACTACAATTCTGACCGCAATGGGATGATTTACCTTAGTTTAATATAAGAAAAAGTCTTACAGAATTGTCCTCAAAATTGTCTCTTACGTCGGGTTTACTTCTAAACACCTAGAGGCCCAAACAACGTTTTTGGTTATATAGTGATTTTGAGCAGCTTACTACGAATGGAATTTTTATTTTTTTCTTTGAAAATTTCACTCAACATGTGTTCAAGGCGCAACAATTTTCATAACTTTTAACTACATGCTTAAAAAGTTATTGCATGATATGTAATTTCAACATTATGTGGGCAATTTGGTCAACTAAAAAAACTTCTTGAAAAATCACTTTTTCAAGAAATAAAAATTGGAAATTGTTCGTCTAAATTGTTATCTAAGTGGAAAGCTTTGAATCATTTCATTTTGACTAATGAGACAAAAATTATGAGTTTCAGTTTGTCGGTAAATATGATTTTCAAAGACAATTTTTCAAGACGTTTTTTGAATTGCAAACATGAAATTCAGAATTTGCAAATTTTATAACATGTATGACAAACAAGAACAGTTAACTAAGAGGCTCCATAATAGGTTAATTCATCCACTAGCTAGACCTCACATCTACACTAGGGTCTTCAACCTTGTTGTGTAATGTGAATGCGGTTGTAGATAGGTTTCAGAAACTCATATTTCAAAACCACAGTCGATGCCATAGTCTCTGTCCTTTGGACACAACCAATAAAAAAAGTCGAGTATTTTTTCCAAGGGTAAAGAAAAGGGGCAATTCATGTTGCTCTCTCTCATAGGGATAGGGCAAACTGACCCCGCTTGCTCCTATGGGAAGGTAAATGTAAAAATTTCCTCCTATTTTGTGCCGAGTCAAATTTGTATCTCTCCACCTCCCCTAGCAAATTTTAAGGCCTTTGATTGCAAATATGAAATCAAAATTTTCAAATTTGATCATATGTGGCAGATAAAAGAATTACAGTGTTTTCTACAAGGTAAGAAAAGGGGCAATGAGGGGGCCAAGGTGAACTGACCCCTCATTGTCCCTGTCACAAAGTAACTGTAAAAATTATCCCCTATTTTGTGTCATGTCAATTTTTTATTTCTCCATCTACTTAGACTAATATGGAGCCCCTGATTGCAAATATGAATTCAGAATTTGCAAATTTTGTCATATGAGGCAGATAAAAGAATTCCAGTGTTTTCCCCACGGGTAAAAAAAAAGGGCAATGCCATGAGGGGGTCAGTTCACCGTGGCCCTCTCATAGTGGCTGAATAATGAGGTCAGTTCGCCCTGGCCGCCCGCCCGCGGCCCGCCCCGGCAACTGAGCTCCCCTGCCAGATCCTTCCTGGAAAGACCGTCCGGCCAGTCCGTCCGGCCCTGCCAGCCCTTTTCCAGGGCCGACATCCGATTGGCTGGCCGTCACGTGGACTCCCGCCAATGCCCTCGGCCTATCCATGTGAAACCACAGTATCTTGCGGGGGCCGGCATGATTGCCCTGCATTCCCGCTTGCAATTGGTGGAGGCCAGGCGTCGCATGCGATTGGTTGCTCCCTGCAGTTTAGTTATCCGGCCTCGTGCAGTGCCGGCCTCTGTGGTTGGTTTGGTTGGGGACGGTATTTGGGCCTGCCTGGACATTGATTTTTCTGAGTCAGCAGCTGCAGGATATTTAGGCAGCATTCGTTAGCCGGGATCAGACGCGTTCGGGAACTTTCCGTCAGGAGCTGCCCGGCCCTGCCCTGGCTGCCCTAGAGTATGTTTTTTTGTTTTTTCATTTGTTTTGGGTAGTGCAAAAAGTAATTTTCACTGTAGTGAGGAAACTTATAGCATCCATGGAAATGGATGAAACCTGTAATATATGGATGAAATTTTGTTTTTGCATCGAAAAGAGTGTACTTGCATCCAAACTAGAGTGATATGGTCCCAAGATTTGGCGAGTATTTCATGATTTCATTCACTATGAGAGCATGAATATATCGCCAAGATGATCCCTAGAAATAAAAATTCATTGCTTTTAAACCAAAAATATCCAAAAAACAATACCTTACCCTACCTCTTTTTAAAAAAAAAATTCATTTATCAGCTTATTGTAGTTCATTTCCTCTAGAATCCAATTTACACAGACCCTTTCCTTTAACTTCAAATTTGCAAAGGTTACCTTCCTCCTATCAAAGACATGTTGGTGTTGAAATTAAATGCCGAATTTCATTTCATGAACAACAAAGCAAAGGGCTAATTGCCACAACCAACCCTAAAGTGAAATCCACCTTCATCATGTGCAAGCATTCCAAGTCCCTCAATGGGCCAACCCTAATGCAATATATGCCTTATCTAGGAACATAATTGCCTCCAACAACTTGTATATTAGCCTTGGATTTGAAATGACAAGCGGCTAAATTGTTGACAATTTCATGAGAGCGACTATTAAATATCCACCTTTTATTGTGGCACACTAATTGGTTGCCAGTCCTACCAAATTTTTTGTCTGACTTGGATCCTCTATTTTTCATATTCAAACTGGTCATCTTTCCAATAGCACCCAAACTAACAATGACTCAGTAATAGACAATTCTCCCCAAACATTGGTTGGGATGATTGGCCCATAAAGGATGTACACCTAACGTAATATAGAAATATTTGGTATTATTCATTTAAGATTGTCTAATGTGCTCAAAATCATAATTAGGTTGGTTATTGTTTTTCTTGTAGACAAGTGGATATCAATAAAATTCAAAAAAAAAAATTGGAGAGTTTTTATATATTCAAAGAACACATTAACAAAAGTCTAGGGACACATTTAGTGGTAGTCTAGGCTACAAGATTGCAGATAGGGACACTTTTGAGTGCTCCTACCTTAAATCCACTAGGTCCAAACCAAAATATATGAAATCACTGTATTAGATGTTGATTCCATTTGATTTTATACTGAAAAATATTTTTAAAGAAGTTGGACTCTTCCAAATTGCAAATCAGCTGCTAAAAGGTCGCTTTATGGACCTCCTACTTTATGAACTTACTTCCAGGACCTTTTTAAGGCTTACCTTTTCCTTCCTTTTTCGACACATCGCTGACATTGTGGATGCCCAATTGCCCACCCCCAATAGTCCAATCCAACAACGGAAGAAGATTGGGGGGCACATGATCTTCTCAATATCAAGATCCAACAGTTGATTGGATAAACCAAGTCAAAAGCAGCAAACTAACAACTGGCAAACGGCACCCAAATTGCTCTAAGTTTGATTTCATTTTGTGTAAAAAATAAAATTAAAAAAAAAGGGAAAAAAGGACAAAAAGGAAAAAAGGAATTAAAAAAAAGAAAAAAGAAAACAAGGATAAAAAAGAAAAAGAAAAGATAAGAAGAAGAATGTTTCTTAGTTTTTTATAGTTTTATTGACTAATATATTTACAGCTGCAAAAAAATATCTGAAGGCTGGACCACAGTATTTATTAAATTTGAATTTAGGGCACATTTACTGTAGCAGTATTTTTGACTGTAGCACTTTGAACTAGAGTTCAAGTTGGGGACCAGTGGACCACTGCTCAAAGTGACGACTACCGGTAACGACGACGGGAATAGTTTGTTCAGAGAGTATCTTCAATGGGGCACCCTACATGGACACTGCAAATACTATTCCATCTGTATTGTACAGTACAGTACCCAATTTAAGCAATCTACACTACACTAATGATGGTAAATAGTGTTACCTACACTAATTGATTTAAAACAGGCATAAGTTTTTACTCTTAATGAATATTTTACCAACTATAGGTATAAAGTTTTCCCAACTATAATACTACTAGGGTCCATGCACTCCATAAAAATATTCATGAAGAGTAAAAACTTATAGCATTTCTAAAATAGTTAGTATGGATAACACTATTTACCATCATTAGTGTAAGTAGGGGACCAAAAAATTGAAGGGACTTATTGTGGAAAAGTTGTTGCACTACAAACTTTGAATTAAAAAGAATTTATGTTGAAAAATCGAGTTGAAAGTCTAGGAAAAAGATTTCAAAAAGAAAAGCTTGATATTCATTCTTTAAAATATTGTGAAATAGAAGTAGGTCTAAGATTGAACAAATAACTAAATTGTAGATAGCTCTAAGATAGAATTGAAATACAATCACAAAATTAGTGAGATTGTTCTAGCAAGCATACTTATCCTTGTCACACAATAATTTTTTGAAAAATTGTGAAAATTCTATAAGTTATTTTTCTAAAAAGTTGCTTAGATTGCCCGACAAACAAGATCGTTCTTAGCTTTCTCATTACTTGTCCAAATAGAATGAGTTAAAGCTTCACATTTACAGAAAAATGTCATATTTTAGGAAAAAAATTTAAAAAAAATTATTTTGACTATTTTTGTAATTTTTTTTGTGCTGCCCGCCAACCTCCATTTTTGGCTTAATGTGCCATAACTTTTGCTCTCGGGTACTAATTGAAACAGAAATTATATTTTCAGAATGCTTATGTGATTTTTTGGGTTCTCAAAAAGTTTCAAAAATATACAATGAATATTGAGATTGTACGAGCCTACCTAAAGTCGCATTTTGGCTCTCGTAGGACCCACTAGAAGAACCCCGCGTTTTTGGTGACATGCCCAGATTTTTTGGAACGGGTTTTTTTATAATATCTATGTTGACATCTAGCTGTTATTTTGTTCACAATAACATTCAATGTAACAGCATGAAAACATAAAAACACCTAGATGTCAACATAGATACTACAAAAAATATGTTCCAAAGAATCCGGGCATGTCACCAAAAACGCGGGTTTCTTCTAGTGACCAATGGGACTGTAAGGGTTAAACAACATTTCCTTGTCTAGTAGATAGCCCAAGGGATAATATAAAATTTCTTTGAAGCATAGCAAATATAGGTCTCGTTGCTTGCCCAAAATTTGTTTGGTGAAGGCATATAAAAGTTAATAGTRAACACTATTTTGACTTTTTAACCTAAGTAAGGTGCTTGGCAAGCCATATTTACTATAGAAGTAGATCTAATAGGTTGAAACATTTCCAAAAAATCCACTAAAGAACAATTTTGGTCAACAAATATCAAAACCAAGCTCAAGGTTTTGGGCTTGTCATTTAAGAATTAAACCTTAAAGGTTCAGGTGGCCAATTTTTAGCCAATGAATGACAAAGGATCCTTCTATGTAGGATAAAAGTGCAACTATTCATCCTCAGAATTTGGTGTAAAAGGGGAGGTCTTTTACAATAATTTGACTTCCAATAAGTGCTTTTGGATTTTTTCATACCAATGATTTATATGTTACCAAAATGGATGATTTTCACAGTCACTAGTCTATCCTTTAAGAATGAAATAATGAAAATCAATTGTGTTTTTTTGAAATTTATTTTCTTTGATGTTTAACTCGTTTTTTCAACATATTAAGATTAAAATTTAAAATTTATAGTGCAAAGATTTTATGTGAGGAAGGTTTGTGGTCTTGTAATCTAGTTTGTATTGTATCCCCTTGTTTTCCTCACTTTAAATGCACATATCTTGCAATCCATGTGCTTAAAGTTTTAAAAATTTCTTCGACACATTTTCATACTAGTTTAGTATAGGATTCCATGTTTAGATGTGTGAAAAAATCAATTCTTTAAGTTTTTTACCCTGCACAATACACATGAAAATTTTGAGTGGGTTTTGATGAAGAGGAGTTTTTTTAAGGTTTGAGGAATTACCCATAAAGCTCCTTGCAATCTTTAACAATTTTTGAAAACTTCGGAAGTCGAAAATGAATAACAGATTTTGATTTTTCTTCCAATTTTTTAGGAGAGATTAGGAAAACAAACAAACTTTTCGGGAATCTAATTTATAAGAAGATCCAATAGTTGAAAAAAAATTATATTGTTTAAAAAGATTCAACTTAGACAAGAATAGGGAAACATCATTTTTCTTTGATAATTTGTCTACTACTTCATGTCATGAGGTCCTACTCAAATATGAAGTCTTTGAAACTTTTTTACAAAGGAGTTTTGAGCTATGCACCTCAAAAGCCTGACAAAGCCACATTGTCAAAATTTTAAGTAGTTTCTATAAAAAGAAAACTATTTTGTTGTACCTTGAAAGCTTTGCCACAAAGTAAAATGTGACATTGGCAACAACGATTTGCCAAGACCTCTACAGTTTTTGCCTTTTAGCTAATATTTGAGATGTTTTATTTTCATTTTCCTATGTCTAAATTTCAGTTTCTTTGTCCATACTCAAAGTACTTTGGCGTGTGCTTCTAATGATAAAATTTTTCAAGTTCTAAATATATTCTAAATTGAATAGGGGCGTTAAGGGGATCCATACTAATTAATCGACATTTCACATTGTATAAATATTTATCTTTATTGTACATCAATAGTTACCAAAGTGTCCGGGGTTGGACATCATGGTCCGTATATCTACAAATTTCCTTAATAAGTTTCTGTAATTGTTTGGTCCCCTTAAAACCTCTATTTAGTGTAGTTAAAAATTAGAAAAAAATTTGGAGGCTAATATACCAGTTGGACTGAGGATGCTCTTAGCCCGTCTAAAATTAAATAAAAATTAAATAAAAATTTAATAGCTCCCACAAGGCCAGTTGCAGGTCCCCCGCACCAATGAGGCAAAGCATCCATCACCAGTGGCCCAAATCGGCACACCACGGTTACTACAAAACAAAACCATGCCCGCTGCCCGCAGRACGCGGGCAGAGCTTCCCCTCCGCCCGCCGCTGTGCCGCGGCCGCCACGCCGCGTTGCTCCGCGACAGCAGCAGTCGTCGTCGCCCGCAATTGGCCGACTGCCGGCATGGGCCCTGGCCGCGCGACTGGCCCACTGGGGTTGCTAATTCGGTCGCAGCAGTGGGTGGGTGGCTCGCTCCCTATCACCAACACGCCACGCAGCCGAATTCCATTCAACCCCTTCCCCCGCCTGTCCTGGCTGATTGCTCCATCTCTCACTGGACAGTTGCACAGTGTCCGTAACGAAGCCCATTCGTTGGCTCACCCCAGCATCGAATTGCAACACAGATTCGGCTTCGACGCCCGGAGTGTACAGCAGCTTTGGCAATGCGCACCAAGCTGTCTGGAGCTGGATTGGCGGTGCGTTTGGCGATGGTGGTGGATGTAGACTTATAGAGGTCGCGAGAACCGAGAGCGGCTTCAATATGCTTCTGTGAAAATTTTGGACTTTGGTGTTGGGTTTCGTAGATGACAGGCCTGAACCTCTGGTGTTGAGCTCGGGTTCAGCTGCTGCTGCYGCTGCTGGACAGGCAGGGTGAGTTTATGGCAGCCGGAAATCGTTTGCATTCGTGTTCCGGCAGTATTGTTGTCTCTGCCGATTTGTGTTTAGTGGGAGTGGATATAAGGAAAGGCGGGAGTGGGTGGACTAGAGAGATTCGCCAATTGAGGTCGTGGAGTGGGATTGAATGGAGCAATGCGACGGTTTGGGAATAAGGAGTGGAATTGATATTGCGAGGAGATGAGATTAYAGCCCTAATCCTTTGCAGTGACAAGATTCGGGGGTTGTTCGAATCGGGTCGGAACTTTGGTGGCTGCTGTGTCGGCGAGGGCGATGTCGTTCGCGTCGTCGAGCGGGATGAAATCGAAGCATAGTGTGCGCGTGGCGCAGACCACGGCGGACGCGAAGCTGCAAGCCGTTTATGAGGAATCAAATAACTCCGGAGACTCCTTCAATTACTCGAAATCTGTGGGCCAAGCAGTGAAGCAGCAAGTAGCCCCGCAAGCCGTGACGGCGTACTTGCAGCGCATGCAACGCGGCGGGCTCACGCAGACGTTTGGATGCATGCTAGCCGTCGAGGAGACGACGTTTCGCGTCATCGCGTACAGCGAAAACGCGCCTGAGCATCTCGACCTAACCCCTCAAGCCGTCCCTTGCATCGGCCAACCGGAAGTTTTGGGCATCGGGACCGACGCGCGCTCTCTCTTCACGCCAGCGAGCGCGACTGCGCTGGAACGCGCCACTGGCGCCGCGGATTTGTCCATGTGGAACCCCATCTCTGTCCATTCTCGAAGCTCAGGCAAGCCGTTCTACGCCATTGCGCACCGCATTGATGTGGGAATCGTGCTTGACTTCGAACCCATCCTCCCCAACGACGTGGTCGTCTCCACCGCCGGCGCGCTCCACTCGCACAAGCTCGCGGCGAAAGCCGTTGGGCGYCTGCAATCCCTCCCCGGCGGCGACATTGGGATGCTCTGCGATACTGTTGTCGAGGAGGTTCGCGAGCTCACGGGCTACGACCGTGTCATGGCGTACAAATTCCACGAAGACGAGCACGGGGAAGTCTTGGCGGAGATTCGACGATCAGACTTGGAGCCATACTTAGGGTTGCATTACCCCTCCACCGACATCCCGCAAGCGTCCCGCTTCCTGTTCATGAAGAATCGAGTCCGCATGATCGTCGATTGCAGCTCGCCTCCAGTGAAGGTCATCCAAGATAAAAACTTACACCAGCCGATCTCGCTCGCGGGCTCCACGCTGCGCGCGCCGCACGGCTGTCACGCGCAGTACATGGGCAACATGGGCAGCGTCGCGTCCGTCACCATGGCTGTGATTGTGAATGACCCAGAGGGCGACACCGGCGGTCCCCAGTCGCGCGGACGCCGACTCTGGGGCCTTGTAGTCTGCCACCACACGTCCGCGAAATGCATTTCTTATCCGCTCCGCTCCGCCTGCGAGTTTCTCATGCAAGTGTTCGGGCTGCAGCTGAATATGGAAATGGAGCTCGCGGCGCAGGTGAGGGAGAAACACATCCTGTGCACGCAGACGCTCCTTTGCGACATGTTACTGCGGGACGCGCCCATTGGGATTGTCTCTCAGTGCCCTAATATCATGGACTTGGTGAAGTGYGACGGCGCGGCGCTGTACTATGGAAAAAGGTTCTGGCTTCTGGGGGTTACGCCTAGCGAGGAGCAGATTGCGGAAATTGCGAGCTGGTTGCTTGAGCATCATGCAGATTCCACTGGAYTGAGCACTGATAGCTTGGTGGATGCGGGCTACCCTGGCGCTAATCTCCTCGGGGACGCTGTCTGTGGGATGGCCGCGGCGCGCATCACACCCCAGGACTTTCTTTTTTGGTTCAGGTAATAACGCTCCTTTTGCAGAAACTTTGGCTTATCAGAAGTCCGAATTTCAGCCTCTGCAATTCTGTAGGTTCAAATCTAGCTCTGGGATTCTATTATTTCAAATCCTGCCCTGCGTGATTTTGAGGTTCCTACTCTTGTTTGAAAGGACTAGTACCCTGGTAGAGTTTTGAATTCACGTTTCCAATATCACCTTTGTTCTTGGAGTACAAGTTTTGATCTTTGATGCCYTTGWAACTGCTCAMCCTCTTTCTTGAGCTGGATTGRTCTAATACTGTTACGATTTAAAGTTCRTGGGAATTCTGAAACGAGACTTGAAAGTTGGAGATTTGAAGTAGGCGTGAGTGATTCTTGGGTTGCACGAAGGAGAAAGGTAGGCAGGTACAAGAAAGGAGTTTGGAGATTAGAAAAGGTAGTTGGTTGGAGAGAGAGAGTCGTCAACAGTATATCCGGGAGTTACGATTTGCGACTGAGATTGAAGACTTGATTTCTGTCGTAGTAATCTCAGGGGTTACTGGCTTTTTCATTTTGATTAGTTGTTTCAGGAGCGCATTAGAAACTAGTTCAGAGATTGTAAAGATGAGTGGATAGAGTAGTCCTCAGATATTGCCCATGAATTAGAGATAAGCCTCACTTTTCTAGATTAGTCATCTCTGTGTTTGCGAAAGGGTTATTGATTTTTTCACGATGGACACTTGAAGAGAATGAATACGTAATCAGTGATCAGACACTCGACTTAGAAAATGAAGCTACTTCTTCCAATTAGGAGTGTTTTAAAATCGCAGGAATTTCTTGTATTCTTGCAACTACTCTACGCAGGTCTACTACGGCCGTAAGGGCGAGCGGAGAGAATAGTCATGAGATTACGTCCTTGAATTGGAGAAAAGCCTCGATATTCTATTTTAGTCATCTCTGTGTTCTCCTCAAGGTTATTGATTTTTTGTCACGGTGAACACTTGAAGCGACGACGATCAGTCACGTGACGTAGAAAACAGAGCTACTGTTTCCAGTCAGTTGTATTTCGAAATCAAATGAAAGTGGATGAGGGGAGAGATGAGTGCTCAGATTGCGTCGTTGAATTGGAGAGAAGAATTGGAGAGAGGCCTTGGGTATTCTGCATTTTTTTTTTTGAAAGATATTCTATCTTAGTCCTCTCTGTGTTCTCTCTCTCAAGGTTCTTGATTTGAACATGTTGAGCAGTTGACGCGAATGACGATCAGTCTCAAAAATTGAGCTACTACTACTTGTAGTCTCGAAACCCACTGAATGTCAAAAAACGTGCTTGGCCCCGTACTCGTTGTTTCAGGTCGCACACGGCGAAGGAGATCAAGTGGGGCGGCGCGAAGCACGACGCGGACGACAGGGACGACGGCCGCACTTATGTCCTTCACAATCCACAAGTAGGGGATATGAAGGAAAATGAGGAAGCTTTAAGTAATGGTTGGTTTCTTTTTAAGAAAAGGATTATTTGACCTCCCGTAGAAAACTATGTGTTGACAACCCCTGGTGTTGCAATTCCTTGTGCTTGGCATTCAGTGTTGATGACGTGTGCCAAATCGTGTTGAATGTGCAGGTACTTGGAGTTGGAAACCGCAGAATTTGAAGTGGGTTCCATGATGGACGCGGTGGTGAGCCAAGGAATGGTGACGTCAAGAGAAAAGGGCTTGCAATTGATTCGGGAAACGCCGCGGGAGATCAATGACATGTGCTTGTTTGGGGACCAAGTGCGGTTGCAGCAAGTGCTGGCAGACTTTTTGCTCAATGCAGTGCGTTTCACGCCCTCCTCAGAGGGCTGGGTCGGCATCAAGGTGGTCCCAATGAAGAAGCGGCTTGGTGGTGGCTTTCACGTTGTGCACTTAGAATTCAGGTAATGCTTGGTTGGGCCATTTTCCCCATTCTTTTCTTTGCAAAACAATAAGTTCTAAGGCCTTACTCTATAAGCTACAATAAAATCCTCCATTGAATTCTTAAGGTATGTTCTCACTTGGTATTAGGAGTGGTGTTAGCGAGGTTCTTCAGGTGATTTTAACCACTCCTTTGGACTGGAATATGAAGGAGTGTGCTTTCATTGCCAGATCACCCAACAAGTTAACTGCGCCTACAATTGTTCAAATAAGCATTTTGAGCATGGTTCCTATTAATGAACTGTTTTAGATTTTGTTGGTTCTTCTCAGTGATTCAGTGAGGGCCTCCAGTTTCCCTCAGCATGCAATTTTCAGACACCGTATGAACTAGACCATGAATTTTTTAAGTGTTGGAAATGGGCGTACCTCCAAATCGACCCTAGGCTCTCATGATTAGGCTGTGGTTYAAGAAAGGGGTCGCATTTAGGTGCAATTTCCTGACAGCTCACTGGAGAGATCACTTCGTGTACAAGAGTTAAATTCTCTCGAGATCAAGTTGTTTCCTCAATGTACTATGATTTTTTGTGCCATTCTTCAAACACTGGGAGATTGTAGAGACAACACAGAGCTTAATAAAACTTTATATAAGGATGAATGGCCATAAAGATTTAGCCAGTTCATGCTTCCACCGAACTTGCTTCCACCGAACTTGCTATCACAACTGAAGGCAAATCAAGTGTTGGAAGAGATGAGTTGCTGTTGCTTACATTGGTCAGTCAATAGGAGCCAAGGTCAGGTCTTTCAACGATAGCTCCAATGCGCTTTCGTTTGTGTTTTAACGCTGAACACTCTGGCTATGGATTGTATGTTTCAGAGTAGCACATCCCGGGTCAGGGCTCCCCGAGGAGCTCGTGCATGAGATGTTTGACCGTGGGCGAGGCATGACCCAAGAAGGCCTGGGCCTGAACATGTGCCGGAAGCTCGTGAAGCTGATGAACGGCGAAGTCAAATACATCAGGGAGCCCGGCAAAAACTACTTCTTGGTCAACCTGGAGCTTCCATTAATCGGAAAAGACGACTCCGGTGCGTTGCGGTAACGCGGGTTCGCCATTCTGTACTCATTCACACAGCCTCTCCCCATCATCACTGCTTCAAAGTGTTATCTCTACAGAAAAAAGACCAAGAAATTGCCACAGAGACTAGACTTCAGCGACAGTTCAAGTCCCCCGCCGTGTGGGAGTTTCAAATTTCCAGGCATGGAAGTCGCCATTCAATTCAATTCAATTCAAATTCAATTCAATTGAGAGGTTCCTCTGTTCAATTGCTTGCGCTTCTACCCATTTCGGTTGGTTCACGATTTGGAGTCTCTTTTGCGGACCAAGCAACAAGGGTGACGCTGGTCACGCCGCGGATGATGTGGGGAACTCCACTCTCCTCTCGCAACAGGTGGAGCTTCAGGCATGGATGGAAAGTGGCTTGGAACTTGATTTTCACTCGCCAGAGTATGCGAAATTCAGAGTGGAGCAGGAGGACGTGGAGGAGATCTCACCTTACAAGGAGTTTTRCAGCTGGGATTCGCCGTGCTCGGATTCGAACAGCATTCTCGACATTTCAGGTACGTCGTTCTCTAAACCAGGGGATTATTTAATCAGAGTATTAATGTTTTTGAAGTCACAGAATGCCAGTTCATATGAATACAAATTCTAAATTTCAGGTGGGGATTCTGGGTGGGGATGCCACAAAACCTTACACTCAAAACGGTTTTAATACGAGCTTGTCTAATGAAATTCTACTGTAGATAACCCTTGCTCGCTTTCGACACTAGCGCAGTTCTCACGCAGTCAAAATATGTCATAGCATTCAGGTGGCGATTCTGGGTCTGGGTCCACAAACCTTACTCTCAAAAATTCTTTAACATGAGGTTCTCTAAAATGACAACCTAGAATACGTCGCAAACTTACCATACGAGCACAGTTGTCGCAGAGTTAAACTATGTCATAGTGAGAAAGTTGGGAACCCAGGTGATAAGATTAAAGAGGCTTCCATGTACATCCTTCCAGAGTGGGTAACCGAAGAGGATGCGGAACTGGAAGCTATCATGGACGCTGCCGAAGCGGAGCTCCAGAAAGCCACGCAAACCTTGCAAAGCCAAGCCCGAGCGAAGCATCTGGAAGACGAGGAGACGAAGGCGTTGATGCAGGAATGGAGCCTGAACGACCGAGCCTTTGATCCCTTGCCATCAGCCATTGTTGATCCTCCACCTGCATTGGCAAACGGACTAGGTCCCGTGCTGCACATGCGCAATGGCGGCTCCCTGCGTTCCATGAGCCCCTCGCACTTCCATGGCGGAACAGCTTCCATGGCGGAGCAGCTTGTGATGCAAGTGTCGAATCCAGTGGTGGTGCCGTCTGAAATGGGGGCAACGTCCATGGCAGTACTGCGCAGGATGGCCATGGCAGGAATGGAAGGGATGGGTKCGCAGGCTATGATGGCTATGCCGTTGGAGGATATCACAGGAAAGGGAGTGGATCAGCTTTCGGTTGAGCACAGAGATCATGCAGGCTTTGCGCAATCTCGTATGAACGGGTTAGTTACCCTGTGCTCGTTGTGGAGTATTAGGAGTTGAGCTTCTCTACGTGATCCCCTTCAACTAGTACCTGCTCCTGTAAGGTCAATCATATTGTATATTAAGAAAAAATGGGTCCCATAACATGACATTTTTCTAAACATTCATGAACGTTTAGAAGCCACTCTTAAGAAACCTCACTTAACCAATCTTAACCACTCTTCTAAACAGGGTCACGTACAGATCAATACTGTAATTGTTGTTGTCAATAGTGGTTCCTTTAGACTTGAACAATGCTACTATTGTTATATAGCACATTTTGTGAAAGTTTGTTTCTATGTACAACTTAGCACCAGAGTGCAAATGAATACGGTTCGTTTAGTTAGGGAGCTACTCAGGGTTCAAAATCTCTCTTATATTCTCTATTAAGGAAACCACGAGAGATCATACGGACTTCGAGAGACAAAGTTTTTCTAGTACGAGATCGATTATGTCGCTAGATTGCAGATAATCATCGGATGTATTGTGAAACATTTATCTATCCGGGCTGATCAAGGGAACGATTGGCAAACAGGTCTGCGGCATTAGGGTACGATGAGAGGGACGCACTCACCTTGCGAGAGAATAGCTCATGTGGAAGGGGAAGTAAAAGAAACGGCGATGAGTTGTACATGGGGCTTGAGGATCTGGCACCGATGGCCATGACGAAAATCGAAGCTCTGGCGCTGGAGGGTCTGAAGATACAAGCAGAGATGGCTGACCAAGAATCACCCTGTGTTATTGAGCCTCTGGCGAGCGAATCAAACCTTGTGAAGGCTGGTAAGAGACTGGGCAAGCTACGCGGGAGACCACCTTTGCTGAATGACGGTAGAGAGGAGAATTTCATGTCCATGGCGGTGTCCTTGGATGAATGGATGCGCCTCGATACGGGCGTTTGTGGCGAAAACGAGAGAGGAGACGAAAATCTGGCCACCATAGCTGCGCACAACACTGCACATAATGAGAGAGACAGGGTTCTTGTTTCAAAGAAGGAGAAAGACAGAAATGCGAGACAAACCGTAACTCTGGCCATGTTAGTGCAACTCAGGGATCCTCTCCGTTGCAACGAATCTGTGGGAGCGCCCATGATGGCCCTGGTGCAAGCCGAGAGACTGATGGTGGCTTCGAAGCAAAAGCTAGGGCGAAGAATGATTACCTCATTGCCTGGTAGAAGAAGCAATGAAGAAGAGGATGACGAGAAAAAGAACCCTCGGTTTAAGATCGTTGGTGTCACAGTGGCGGGGTTGAAGACGAGTACGAGCTCCCCTGCAAAGAAAACAGGAGCATGGGGTAGCAGAAAACAACTTCAGGCAGGATCCCGGTGGCTTGTTTCTGAAGGGATGCAAAAAGCTACCAAAGAGCACCCAGCCTTGAAAAGCAAAGCTCCACAGGTAAACGTCCAACCAGGGGATTCTTTGTGGAGTATTTCAACACGAGTTCATGGATCAGGTGCGAAGTGGCGAGACTTGGCCCGGTTGAATCCGCATATTCGGAACCCTGATATCATTTTTCCGGACACGAGCATCCGGACACGAGCATCCGGACACGCTAACATTGGCAAGGCACTCAGATTTTTTAAAGCTGCAGAAAAGCAGTTTAGTTCGTAAGGGTTCCGCATGATCCGTGCTCTGTTTCTAGGCTCCTCTGTGTTTCTCAGATAGTGGAATGCAGGATTGCAATGTTGTACATACKTGAGAGGTGGAAGGGTAATTATTTCATACCTTAAACCTCACTCGGTCGTTTATTATACATGTTAAACACCCGGAAATCCTTCATTTTCGAATTGCCTTCCAAACGCATGCAACTCTCTGCAATTTCTTTCACACTTGGTCAGGTTCCTACAATCAGACGTTGGTAATAGACATTTGAAATGTCGCTTGACAGCCCGATATTGCCAATCGCTAAAACACAAATCAACTTTCCACCACGAGTGCAGCATTCAAATGTTCATGGGTTCCTTCGTTATCTATTAAACATGAAACCGGTACCTCCACAAAGTTGCGGTTCGAGATTAGTCGAGAATGTGRATGGTATCCTTAGGAGGCGAGCTGAGCTTCAGCTCTAATTAGAAACTAACTAGAGTTGTAACCCCAAACAGCACATTTTATCACCATGCGAAATAAAAAAATTCCGACAATGGCTGCATTTCAAAAACATGAAATCCTGCCTGTCTAGCAGTTTTTGGCATTAAACGAGAGAAGTTGACATGTTCAGAGAATGGATTCCAGTCTAACTTTCTCTTGCTACAAAAAAATTGTGATTGCCCGGTGATAACCTATAAAATAGATCTACAAGCTAAGAACATCTTATAGACTACACTCTTGTGGTATGTAAAATGACTGCTATGATTAGGACCAAACCTACAAATGGGACCTTGTCACCACTTTCTTGCTTTTTGCATTACCTCCAATTTCTACTTCCCGCTTGGGATTTAAGAACATGTCCAAACGCTTCTSATTCCTCCAACGTTGGCACGCTTTTCAACTGTCACAAGGAATCTGGTGTTCCAAGAATCCTCTAAACTTGAAAGACTTTACAAGGCATGAGCTGTAATCTTTTTGCAGGGACTTTCATTCCTTTTAATGTGCGTAACAACCTCTCTCCCCCGAATCACCCTGTCATCAGATTGTGAAGCCGTCAGTAATCAAAACAATCACATGAAGTTGGACTTTGTCATCAATCTGATAGCGTGACAGTTGTGCAGCCCTCACCAATTTCTGATGGCTAAGCTGCCAATGGAAAGTAGCAACACACCTCGATTTTTTGTCCGCAATCCTCAAGAAGCATCAAACCATGAAATTGSATTTCCCTTTAGCTGGTGATTGCAAAGTCTTTGGCTCTTGCCCTGCATATTCAAATAGAAAGTCATCCACCTATTTTGCATACATTGCTGGTAAAATGTAAAAGGATATAGAGCTAGTTCCAAAATTGAATGTCGGAACTTAAATCTTGACATAGATAGGTGGTGGTGGGGAGGAAGTGGAACAGGAGTGGGGAGCGACAATCTTTGCGGCACCATTGGAATATCCGTCTCTGGTAGAACTCAGACCCTCTTTCGTGTGAGCAGAAAATCTCCCGTCGTTGTGGTTTTAGTATGGTGTTCTTGTGTTGTGGAGTTTAAGCATGTCAATTAACGTTACAGAGGTAGGATACATTCTGACAACTCGTAGCCATCAGAATTGCCGTGAGCTCTGTGTCATTCTCGTTTTCTGCACAATTGGRATTCTTGTCGTCGGTGGACTCGGACCTGTTCTCTATGACCAGCTTGCCTCCCGTTAGTTTGGTTATGGTATGGATTTGTTGTGCATCTTAGTTAACGTTACATATTTAGTATGCATTCTGAGAACTCTTGGCCATTGTAATTGCCGTGAGCTCTGTGTCATTCACGTTTCTCTGCAAATGTCTGGTTGGATTAGGGAGAGTGTTTGCTGCACCATTGGAATTCTTGTCCTTGATACACTCAGACCTGTTTTATATGACCAGCATATCTCCCATCGTAGTGTTAGTTGTACGGGCTTCTTGAAATGTGGTTGTCATTGKAACTTTTCAGAGTTTAATTTAACATTTTATAGCATGTCTATGTAAATTACAGAGGTAACATACCATAGGTTGTTAATGTAGAGGTAACATACATTTTAACAACATTTGGTCATCATAATTTCCTTGAATTCTGTGTCATCTTGTTCCTAAATAATTTAAGAGTGTGATATTAGGATTGGGGAGGCAGTTTGAACCCTGAACGTCGGAGGTCAGAGTGTCTCTTTTCCAGCTTCCACCTGAATCTTTTGGTGTTGTGGCAATTCTTGGTCGTGTTTTTCTTCCATCCAACTTGAAAATTAAGGCTACTTGCAAATGAATTTTTTGTTCACAGGGAGTTTTAGATTTCAATTGCACCGCTAGTCTGAACGCCCTCTGTAATCTATGATTTATTCAGTAAACATGATTTGAAATTAAAACTACTTTACTCTCTCAAGAATCTTTGTTCACGAGTATTTTGTGATTTCAGTTGCACTGGTAGTCCCAAGACCCATTGTAATGTCTGATTCATGTTTCRTGTCAGACCTGCGAAGGCTTGCCTACTCTTCAGCGGGCGTTGCAAGCATCGAAGGAGGAAGGGCGTGAAACGTCTCTGGAAGASTTAGCCAGRTCGGGTTTTYTGCGAGCATGGGCCGTTTGTACTAATCGCTGTGACGAGTCAACCTTACGGTGGGCGTACCATCAAATGGCGTACTCAAGTGACACTTCTCTAGAAAAGTCTACCTGCAAGTTTTTGTGTGATTTAGTCTCTCGAGTTGCCACGGTAAGCCGCACATGAAAGTTCCTGTTCCCTGGCAGAGCGAGCTACTGAGCGTTTGTACATCATTGTCTCTGTCAMTGAAAAATAATGTTTAAAGTCCTCATTACTTTGTGCTGCTACTTCATGTTTCAGAAATCGCTTTCTCACTCTTAAAGACTGTTTACTGTTTTTTTTTTTAACCAAGTCATGTTACTAATTATCAAGCTCAGCAGTTTCTTTTTCGTAGAGCGTTCCCTACCGTGTGTATGATTCGATAGAGTTGAGGGAGCAAGCCTTTTGGACCAGCATATAAATTATCTTCATTTTGTGTTTGCAGGATCGGGCAACCCCCTTTCGAATGGATTGGCTACCAACCCTGGTGGACGTTAAGCAAACTCTTGTTGTGTATGGGTATAGGGAGAGCTCGAAAGATGGTGAAAACATGGACTTCTCCAATGAGAGTATTGAGAGGGGACCCCCTAAAAACTTGCGTTCCGTTCTTGAATTCATAGCTACCTGTTTTGTGACACAGAATGTGCAACCATATTACACAGTTGTTGATATTGAGAGTCTTTTAGTTATTGTGACGCACCTTACCCTTGACCGCGGATTGCAAGAAATAATGGATAAAGTGCAAGATTGCATTCTAGCTTTGATTCGCTATCTTATCCCCGAAGAGTGGGAGGCGGTTTGTCCTCGCGTGGCAGAGCGTTTATCTGTTTTGGTCGAAGGACCTCACAATGGGGTTTACCTTCTCGGAGTATTGAGCGGACTAGGCAAACGTTCAGTGGATTTGCGACATCTTTTGGCTCTACATGGGCTCACAAAGCTCGCAGGACGGAAAAAGCTTCTTGCCACGCCTCGAGAAGTTGCTGCATTATTTGAGAAAGTCAATCTGAAGGCTAAGATAGTGGACTTCGAAAAGCTCTACTACCAAGTGGTAATTGCAGACACCTACTTGTGGTGCAATGGAGGCCTGAAGGACGAGATTGCACTGTTGACATGGCTCAATTTCCTCGGAAAATGTTCAAGGCAGATCTACATAGGTGACGAGCGCCCCTTTGCCACCAGGTTGAGGAACACAGCTTCCTTTCTAGTGCAGAAATACGAACATGACGACCACGGCAGGGAGGACATCGAGTGACTTCTCTGCTCCTGGGGCGAGGCAAGTTTTGAGGCCATGTTGTGYTACAGTCTGTGCACTGTGATTCGTAATTGTCACTGAGAGATGCAAAGATGTAGTGTTCCTGTATACTGTAGTTTGGTAGCTGATTCAGCACCCGTTTGTCGAATCAAGGATTTTTCTGCAAAAAAGTAATTAGGCAAATATCAGTAGATCCTGAAGATCCTCTTTTCTTTTCTACCATACAAGTTATTGTATTTTATAAAATTATATTTACTAAAATTTCAGTATTCATTTTTCGAGTCATTTACGCCGAGTCTGCTACCTATTACAGTAGTGATTCCACAACGCGTGATTTCCCAGGGTGCATCTGCATGAACGATTCTCTCCATTCGATCTTTGCGGTTTCACATGAATTAAAGACTTTCCTCTGCTGATGTGCGTTGCTCAGGGGTCTAAAACCTGAACGAGGAGTCCTTGCTACTGCGGATGGAGGTAAAGGTCGATATTCAGAGAAACGAATTATGTTGCAGACTTCTTAGATACTCAGTGATGACGAATAGTCCTGTAATGATAACTTATCCCTGAAGATCTCAGTCGCAATAGATGATGCTGATGATGCTGATGATGCTGATTGGACCAGCGAAGTGTTTGTATTTATGGTGGTTTTAGAAATGAACAAACTTGGGGTGCAGAAATCTGAAAAAGCCTCTGTGACCAACTGGGCAGCAGAATGCATATTTTCACGTTTGTCTGGTTTGAAAAACACCTTGTGACTAGTTTAGATTTTGGGTGATGCTTGCAATAGCAATAGTTAGCAAACGATTATGTTTCAAATGTGTTGGAAAAGTGCATCATGGTGTTTTGTCCCATGGAATTGTAAATCAAATCATCATTGACAGTATATTGTCGACAGCCACCTTCGTCATTTCAATGCTAAAAATCTTTACACTTTTAGCTTACTCTTCTATCTAAAATCTCATTATCTTTGAACCTAAATTTATTCAATACAAATTACACTATTGTACATGTCAAGACCTGAGCATATACCCAGTTCGGCAATCCATTGCGATGATCGCCTCGACAGGCCCGACGTATGAGTTCATGTTTGCATCGAGTTGAATCGAGACAATGGTTGTAGAAACACATCCTTCTCTGCAGAATTGGGTGTCGTTCAACRCTCTTAGCTCACGCCAGCATTGCTTTCTGGGCCTAWCAGAGGCACGAACTCACTTGCGCGGAGGAGACTCTTCTGCAGAGCGAGTTTWTCCTCCAGGAAACTTCSMTTGATGTGATTATTGGGTTGACACAGATAGAAAGGAATCTAGAGGAACTTGCTACAAAACCCTAGCTTCCGCGCAATGCAAACCAAAGTTACGCCTGTWTTGGGTTCCAGTATTTCAGGAACTTTTTTCTTCGAGAATTAGTTTAGGAATTGGTTTGAGTGACAAACAAAAGTSAATTGTCACTCAATCCAACGGAGACGTTTAATCCTAAACGCTAAACCCTCAGCCCTAATCCGGAAACACTTGCAATTCCAAATGGACTGAATTCTGCTAAATGAGTCGGAGGCGGAGTCGAAGAAGGAGAAGAAGATGCAGGGGAAGTGATGGAGCCGATCGGGGGCGATGCAGTCTCAGGAGTTTCTGTTATAATGTCTGCTGCTCGGGTGTATGTTGGGGTGACTCTTGAAGAAGGTTTGCTTGGATGATGAAGATGCATGGACTCCAGCTAGTTTCGTGGTTGTGGACCAGGAGGTCGTCGCCGTTATTTTCAAGGTGGGATACGAGAAGGTTTGATTTTTCATTGCGAAGCTCACATTGGAACACCTTGTGAGCCACCTCGATGCAAATTCTTCCTCCTTTTCACGTGCAACTTCGACTTCTTGCAATTTTCTCCTGAATGAGTTTTTTAGGCTTTTTGTGACGCAGTCCGGCACTTGTAACTGAATGGCGAAGAGTGTTCTTCGAGGGTTCAGTGTTTAGGATTTTTACTTTTTAGTAGAGTTCGGTAACGCTGGGTGTCATTCCCGTCCTTTGAGTTGAAATGATTCTAATGGGGAAGAATGTTCGAGAGGTCTTCGAGACTTAGGGTTTTAGGGTTTCGGAATTGCGCTTCCTGATGGAATTCCAATGTGCAGGGTGCTCAGGCAGCGGCATTTCGATTTCACCGCACTTTCCAGTTCTGATGCACGCACGGCTTTGAATTTTAAAGATTGGGTACGAAGCCAAGAAGAGATGTGGAAAACATCTGCGAAGAAGGGCGGAGAAATGTCGAAGGAGGGAGTGCAGGTTTCGGAGAAAAGAGGAGTTCAAGCGAATTGGAGACATTATGCTCGTCAATTGCAGGACTGTGCACGAGAGAAATCTCTAGCAGAAGGAAGAAGAGTGCACGACCGCATACGAAGGAACCAAGTCGAACCGGATACTTATCTCAGTAACATGCTCATCAGTATGTATGCGAAGTGTGGGAGCGTCGAGGAGGCTCACAAGGTGTTCCTAGCTATGGTAGACAAGGATGTGATATCTTGGAATGCCATGATCTCTGGTTTTGCAATGCACGGACAGGGGCAGGAAGCGGTGGACCTTTACTACCAAATGCAACGAGAGGGGTTGAAGCCGAACAAGAATACTTTTTTAAGTATCCTCAGTGCTGTAAACAATCCTTCAGTGCTTGAACTTGGAGCGCAGCTTCACAGGACTATTATCAAGGCTAGGTTTGAAACAGACGTCACGGTTGGAACTGCACTTATCAACATGTATTGCAAATGTGGAAGCGTTGAACTTGCACAGAAAGTTTTCAATGAAATGCGAGAACCGAATGTAGTCTCTTGGACTGCATTGATTTCTGGGTATGCACAACAGGGGCACAGTAAGGAGGCCTTTCAGTTGTTTAACAAACTTATTCGAAGTGAAATTCAACCCAACAGAATCAGCTTCGTGAGTATTCTCGGTGCATGTACGAACTCCAATGATCTGAAGCAGGGCGCGGAGCTTCATACGTATATCAAGCGAGATGGACTTGAACAAGACCTGCTTGTAGGAAACACGCTCATCAGCATGTATGCCAGGTGTGGCAGCTTGTCAAATGCACGTCAAGTATTTGAGAACATGTCGAGACGCAACGTGATCTCATGGAATGCTATGATTGCAGGGTACGGGGAAAGTCATGTAGACGAGGCTTTCAGGCTTTACAAACGAATGCAAGAGAATAAAATTCAACCGGATAGGTTTACATATGGAAGCCTTTTGTCTATGTGTGCAGATTTAGAGCGGGGAAAAGAACTCCATTCCCAGATTATGCACAGCGGTTGGCAATCAGACGTGCACGTAGCAACTGCCTTGATCAGCATGTATACCAAGTGTGGGAGTCTGGAAGAAGCACGCAAGGTTTTCAAGAACATGCCCGGAAAAAATGTCGTGTCGTGGAACGCATACATSGCTGCTTGCTGTCGCCATGGTGCTGCGAAGGAAGCTTTTGAGGTCTTCAAGCAGATGCGCCAGGGTGCCATCGCTCCGGACCACGTAACTTTTGTTACGTAAATTTCTAAAGGATCCCAAGTTCGAGTGAAAGGTAGATAAAACTATAGTCTTCTTTATATAATTTTTTTTTACATTTATCAAAAATAACTTATTATTTTTAAAGTACTTGGCTAATTGGATGTCAATATGTTATTCTAGTATACACTTTAGAGTATTTTAATAATATTTTGTACCTAGAAATGCAACCTTTGAAGTTAAAGAATTTAAGGTCATTGACAAAGATATCATTTATTGGTCAAACAGTTTTCTAGAAATAGTATTTATCCATCTTGCACATGTATTCAAAGTATTTTCTCTTTGTATGAACACATGGATTGTAAAATTATTTTATATCAAGTTGTAACTAGTTGATTAAATGTCACTTTAAGTTGAAAATAATGTTCATATTTTATTTTTATTTTCTTGAAAGTTTTTCCTATTTTCTAAAATGAAAACATGAAAATACATGATATTTTGAAATTTTTAGTCTCACTATTTTATTAAATCTATTTTATTAAATTTAATGTATCTACATGGGCAAAAATTGTCTACTTCTATACATTTGCAGTTGAAACTAATGATCAAAATCCAAAATATTGCAATATAATAAAAGAGCATGTTTTGAATCATAAAAATATATTTTGGTCTTTAGATTGCCTACAACATTTTAAAATAGGGGATATGAGCCCACAAAAGATGAGACCTTTCACCAAGTTACTTTGTCAAATATGATTTTATTTTTAGACCAATAGGTAAATTCTTCATTCTACAATGATTTGGAAAGTCATCCACTGACCACATTTTGGCCTAAGTGACCTTACATTCTTTTATTCTTGAACGGAAATGAGGATATTTAAAATTCACTTAAAGTTTTCCATTGTCAAATGGCATACAACATTTTGCACAAATTTGGTTATTATACCCAAAATCTCTAGAGAGTCATACTCTTGCAAATTTGCTATTGTACTCAAAGGTCATTCCATTGCTYAATGGTTTAAATGTTRGAAKTAACRCAATTTGTWYATGTAAATGTTTCTATGGACACAATTATAAATTGGATTCCACCACTTTTTCAAGCACAAAAGTCTACAACAATTTGGAGCTCTACTCATCARATGTCATGCCATGATTGTTTYTCCAGTATCAAAACATGACAAATGATACAAAGTAGAGTACAATTCTATAAGGTGAGTACACCTAATTTCAATCTTATTACTAWAATATATTCATCTACAATTTTGCYTAAATAATGTGAATATGAAACTATCTAGCCCAATTGATTTTGAATACATCTATAGCTCATCATTATTCAAGCATTTGATTTTGATTTAGACAATAATGTCATTATGAGATATAATACCATATTATGGATTAACAGTTTTTCAACACTCATACTTTGCTACTTSATCTTGGAAACTCATCATATGCTGATTTTCATGCATTTTGAAAGTTTAAATAACCCTTTTTAATGACTTATTTCATAGTAATTTCATTAAAACATATTCTAGTCCACGGCGGACCAAAATTGTCTAACGACTTTTAAAAAACCATGGAAGTAAAAATATCACCCATTCATCCTCAAATCTAATATATTTTGGCTACTACCTTGGTAATAAGGCAACACCCTTCTAGGGCTAAAGTTGTTTATATCTTGAATATACTAATTGAAAATACAATCCCTATTATTGAACATTTTATCAAATATTCAACTATATTCATATAATCCCTTTTAATGTGTACAAAAAGAAAGTGTCCATCTTCATTAGAAATGCATAGTCAAATTTGAGAGTAAAAAGATGAGTTAAATTTTAAAAGCAATGACAAATTAATGAACTCTTGAATTGATATAAGCCAGGTTTCAAATTTGAGATTCAATCTTCACTGAGTTTTCAACAATAGAATAATTAAGTATTGCACTTTATATTGACTCCATGTGAATTCCTGATTTTTACTACATTTTTTACTACTTGATTTTAATTAATCTATTCTTTCTACGTTTTTTATTAACTAATTTTGATTATTGCTTTTGATTACTAATTTTGATTATTGCTTTTGATTACTAATTTTGATTATTGCTTTTGATTACTAATTTTTTTATTCATTGCTTTTCATTACAATTTTTATTCTACAATATTTATTGATTATTGATTTCTACTAATAGATTGCTTTTGTAAACCTCTTACCACTATCACACCTCTTGCCATGTGCCCTATAGCTACTGATGGGGGATGAAACAATGTGAAATGATTGTTTACGGATTGCTTTTGATTACTATGTTTTTATTGATTGCTTTTCTAAACTTTTCACCATTCTCATGTCTATTGGGACGCCTCCCCATAGCTAAGATACTGCTTCCAAAGAGAATTGCTAATTGCTATTGGAGAAGTTGAATGGTTGAGATTATGGAATTATGGAATTATGGAAGAAAAAAATTAAGCTTATATATTCAAGAACCAGCTAGTTGTACTTGAGAAAGAATTGATACCTTCCTCTTCATAGCCGGCTGTAATTTGGAGTGGCATTTGAAAGGTCTAGACAACCATTTCCGTCCACCTTCATTTCAAAAAGTGGTCTTCCTTCCATCAATTTTATCCCAAGCATGTACAAATTTGTATAAAGAATTCAAGAACTGACATCACACTACTCAAATACTATTTCAAATCTTGTAAATCAAAATTTGACACAAATCTATCATTTTTTAATAGCGTTGGATTCTTAATTATAAGGACTTGCATGCACATTGTCATTAGGAAAAAATTTAGCCATCAAAGAGGCCACAAGTTTTGCAACATGTGGTGGAAATATAGAAATTAAAATTAAATATATATATATATATATATATATATATATATATATATATTTTAAATCTGGCATGGCACTACAGTAATGGTTCCATGTCAGTGCTACATTAGAGGACTATTTTTTAAATATATTTTTATAAAATAATACTTTCTAAAAATAATAATTCTTTTAAATAATATTTTTTTTGTTCTTCTGATTTTGCACCATACGGAGGCCAAATTGAAGTCTTAATAGCAGTCCGCAGGGTTGAGTTTTTTGTAATGTGCTAAAAAGAGATGAGCTTAATTACTGCCAAATCCAATATATATAACTTAAGTATGTCCTGGCTAGCTTGAGCTTAACGAGTCTAGTGTGGGGTCCTGAACGCCGACGCTCAGTGAGCTCCAACCATGCAATCCATGGAACTGTGTGCATGTACGTGCGTGACGAGATGTTGCTAGCTTAGCATGAAGAAAATGAGGAAAAGAGAAATTGCAGAAATTGATGTTTTTCACAATGGAGAACAAGTGTGTCCAACTTTGTCTTGGATTGCAAAACCCTCCAAGACCAACTTGACTTATTCATCAGATGAAACAATATTTTGACACCAGGGGCTTATTTCAATCCACCTTTTGTGATTTTATTACAAAAATAGTTTGTCTCGTATTATCTCATTTGAGTTCTTGTAGTGGCATTAAAACTTTAGAAGTTCAAGGCTAAATTTAATAAGAAAATCATATTTGAAATAACCACTACCAAAAGCTTGTAGGCACGTTCTTATAGGCATTACCCGCTCAAAGAATTAGTGGCCATTGGTGACAATATGTCAAACAGTAAAGGAATTTTGAAAATTGTTGGCGGTGATTAACCTCAAAGACGATCTTTTCTATAATTTGCCCAAGGATTAGGCCGTTGTCTAGTGCTTCACTCTCCTCCTTCACGTGAGTTGATGCTTTTCGTCCCAACAATACTACAACAAATTTGAAAACATGTTAAAAAATGAATGAAACTACTATAAGAATGTTGGTGGTTCATCAAATGGAGGGATGAAACAATGTAAAAGGGAAACAATGTTGGAAATGACATTTCCGTTTTTGATATGTTTTACAAAAGACTTAAATCCAATCCGCCAATATGATGGAGTGCACTTGAATCCAATTCAAAAGATGTCATAGACACAATGAAGCGCCCATGGGAAATCAAATCCGTATTTCTTAGAAGACATCATTTGATGTCAACCAAGACGCCACCTTCAAGTGCCTTGATACAACTTTTAGTATTCTAGAATATTTCAATAGTACTTAGTCACCATTACATATGAAACTTGTGAAGAGCCTTGTGTGGTGAAGCTAAACCATGCAAAAGGTTGACTTCTTGAATGACATTATATGACATTTACTCACTCTTGATAGGTTTTTTTGACAATAAAAGAATATCTCAATTTTTAACTCATCTATAGAATTACTTTATATTTTACTGAATTGTCTTCAACTCTATACTAATTGCATGTGATTATTATGTTCTTTACATACTACTTTTGATTATTGTAATGAGTCACACATTACATGAGATTTGAAGGTATTAGAAGACCTTGAGTTATCTTGAGTTCCCGAGCTATGGGAACTTGCTACATCTACATTTTGACGTGGTCAAGAAATTGACAATTTAAAAAATATTAATTGATTAATCTTTAAATTAATTTTTAACATATTATTATTATTTTAAATCATTTTTTAGACAGCAAGGGAAAAAACCAAAGTAGTACCTTGAAATAGCCCTCATTTGTCCTCAAACCTCATGTAATATTAATTTAAAATATATCCTAGACTCCTAGTAGACTCCTAGACTCCTAGTAGTAGACTCCTAGTAGTATATCCGACACTTTTTAATGCATTTTTTACTCACTACTTTTGTTTTCTTGCATTCTTTGAATCACAAAATAATTAAAAATATTGCCTAGTGGTGTTTCCGACATATTTCATATTCCAAAGAATATTGAGGTAAATTCAATCCACCAACATGATTGAGTACGCTTGAATCAAATTCAAAACTTGTTGGAGTCACAACGTGTTGCCCATGGGGAATTGGACTCGTATCTCGAAGAAGACATCATTTATGTGAGCCAAGATGCCAACTCCAAGTGCCTTGATATGATTGTTAGTATTCTAGGGTATATCAATAGTTAGTCACCACTATGTCATGAACAGTCTTTATGTAAAGTTATATTGTGTGAAAGGTTGTTTCTTCACTCTTGCATTTAGCAATTCTTAATAGTTTACTTGATGATGAAAAAATAACTTTCACTTTTTATTAAGATGAAAAATTTCTTTACATCTCACTAAATCTATTCATAACTCTGGATTGATTGTCAAATGGACGTTGACAAAATGGTGAGAAAATGAGAATACTCGAAGAATTTTCTTCTACTTTAAACTTTAAAGGATGACTATAGGACAGAGGTTCTTCATTGACAATAATTGCATACAAGATGATTGCAATTCTCACAGTGATAAGATTCTAACCTAACCATGGTGATGTTAAATATTGTTTTTGATCATAATATGTAAAGTTTATTGAGGCCAAAGGCAAATTGATTGATACTATAAATTCATTCCACAGTTTCACACAATAAGCATCTATCTATTGTTAAGTTATATTAGGGCACTTTTGGGGGTACGTGTCACTTGCTTTTCAGTCATCCTATCTTATACTCAAACTTTATCATTGAGCATATAGAAACACAACATACTCCTTGTAAAGTACTCCGTATTTAAATTCAAAGTATCTTCTCGGGGGGGGCACTCAGTGTAATATTTGGCATACACCTGCAATAATCACCTATTTAACAGGGGGCTATATAAACCTTATAAAATTGATTAAAACACATGGTATTTTTTAAATAAAGGTAAAATTTGATAATATATAGCATGCTACTTTACTTATAACCGTGTTTTACAATTTTTTAGCATTGTATATTACATGTACATTGTTTACAAAATTTACCTACAAGGAATATATTGGACCCTATTTTTTATCGCACGTAGTTTCTACGATTTTCGCCAATGCCCCCCTGAGAGTATCTTATACTTGAGAAGAGTGACACAATGCCTTGCTTGCCTAATGTGTAATGAATGGATTGGTGGAGACTTTAATTTCCTTGTTTAAGCTTAAATACTAAGATTGGTGATGCATTTGAATCTTACGTAGCAATTAAATTTTGATTCATGAAAGGGTCAATTGAAACCTTTATATTATTAGCATAACAAAGTAGAGTAACTAGATTACGGCATTGTTTGTATACACACAAATATTTGTATTTTTTAGAATTAATCTGGCCACCAATCGATAAAGGATATATCAGTTTATTTTGCTACCATAGTTTGTATGGATATATACTTATTCCATATACATATTTGTATCTTGTATCTCTATTTGTATTTTGCATTTGTATTTGTCTTCTGTACACATATATGTATCCCAGAGTATCCATATCCCACAATATATCCATATCATATTATTTATTTTTCAATATCAATGGCGTTGGTGGGGAGATTCTTATTTACAACATCAAAGGCTTTCAATATTCACAGAGATGGAGAGAAGCAATTAATTGTGACTTGGAGGGGAATGCATCTTTAGAGGAGATAGTTTGAGGAGATAGTGATAGTGACACGCTTGTGATTTTGTGATTTCTAGACTGTGATTAATTTATATTCATTACCCCCCATTGGTATTGTTTCATTGCCCCCTTTTTTATATTTTCTAGGAAGGAGTTAGGCCAACAAACAATATGGCATTTTTGAGTGTATGTATTTTGTATACATTTTCCATATGTATTCAGTATGTATTTTATGTCACATTTGTATTCTGTATCCATATTGAAACATTTTGAGTGTATGTATTTTGTATACATTTTTCATATGTATTCAGTATGTATTTTATGTCACATTTGTATTCTGTATCCATATTGAAACATTAGAATAGGGAGAGGTAGCCTTTTTTTTTTTCTTCCCAAATTTGATCTGAYTGGTGTTGGGTTTGTTTGTGGGGAGGGGGTGGTTGACCACATCTTTTCACTGGATAGGGATAGTAGTGACATGAAACTGATCTCAATATAAGCTTATATACTTGCACTCAGATGATGTCATAAGGTAGGAGGTCCATAAAGCGCCTATCTAAGGGCTGAAGCTAAATTTTGGCAAGGTGAAACTGCTTGAAATAATTTTCAGTAAATTTTCCTTGGAAGACAAGTGGAATCGGCATCTAACCCAAGTAATTTCATTCTTTTTGGAGATTGTGGAATTAGTTATGAATTTTTGAAGTTGCAGAAAAGTGCATTTCAATGGGCTCTAAAAGCGACCACCTCCTCAAATGTAGACTGCTTGTACATTGGAGAGTGCAAATTGTACCTCTACAGTGGATTGGTTTTAGAGCCTGCTCCGTTTTAGAACCTCCTACCTTACATGGGGTAAGATTTTCGAGTGCTTCATGAAACCACAACTGAATGCTTTTTGTAGTGACAGATTCTCGTCAGTTTGTTTCACAATAATTTTTTAAAGGTGGAAAATTTAAGGTTCAAAACCCAAGTGAGGATATTGAATAAATGTGCAAAGGTGACTTTTGAACAGACTGACTATCCACCCAAAAGACAGCACACATACTGTGTGCTATACTGTGTGCTTTAAGAATGTCACAATACCGGTCACTCAAAACCTAAACCACATTTGAAGAGAAGACATGAAGGTTATCATTTTATGCACAGGGATACTATACCAAGTCCTCTTCAATATCACTAGGAAACAGATGTACCCATACAAAACTCATGTATACTCACCATCAAAATAAATCTGTTATGTCTTGAGCAAGAAATTGATGCAAATTTGCGAAATGAGCCTTGTCCAAATTTTAAGAAAATTATTCCAATCCTTGAAGAACAGACAAAACGCCACAAATACTGTTACAGTCAAATGTTTCTSGCAATCACCATTATGGACATCAATTGGTATAATTCCAGGTGTCGGAACTCAAGGAGTACGAAAGTCATCTGATATCCGTATCAGAATGGGCGTCCATGTTTCGGTACTTAACAGAACTTTCATCTGAGTGAAGTTCTTCTCAGAATGGGCATCTGTGAAGCCCAATTATTGATAGCAGAACTACCATTAGAGAAAATATGGACTCTCCACAAGGGTGCCAGCCTTTGACAAACCACTCTCTATTCAGAGCCCTAGTGAGCTAGAAAAAGGACAGTATTTCTAGCGCAAATGCGTTTAAGCTTGTGTGAATATCTTGACTGTCACATAGAATATTTTAGTTTCCTATAACTTTCCACCAATAGAACACAATTGCTCGTTTACTAGTGGTCTGACATTTGGTTGCTCTACTACAATGATAACACTTGGTAGCCACAACAATAGGGGAAAAATTCTTGTCCATGATGCAAAATAAAAAGAAAGCCAAGTCCCTTTTGGCACTTCTTAGCAGCCTTCTAAAGAGTCCAAATTTTCTCTAATGCCAAATAGACTCCTCATTATATGATTGAGTCTTGGGACATGACTCTTAACGCAATTTAAAGTAAACCTTCAGTTATTTATTGTTTCTGCTTGCCCTATAGCTTTGAATCGAAGCATGTCAACGACAAAGGAAGGTACGCCGTAACATCCAGTTCCGTGCAAAAGAGTTTCTGCTTAACTTGCTCGATCAAGGCGCCTCCACGGCAATGCAATGGAGCGGGTCCATCAGGTTGGCCTCTCGCGCCACCCAAAACTCTGGAAACGTGATCGACTTGTAGCGGAGGCGCTGCTTGTGCGTTTCTACGAAGGAAGGCGCAGGAGCCATGGGCAGCGACGGGTCGGGAAACAGAAAGTACACCATGGATAATCGCTCCTTGCCGCCGCCCTCCTGAATGGCTCGGTGTTCACAAGCTTTGTAGTCGCCGTTCGTGAAGATCTGCCAGTCGTCACGAAAGGTGCCCAAATGAGTGAACTCGATAAATTCATGGTGTCTAAAAATGAGACCCACAAGCGGTTTTTGTAATCATACATAAGCTCATTTCGTAACACACTCACATATTGTGATCATGTGCGTAAATCCCGTCCCTGTCACGCACATAGCAAGTGAAGTTGTACACGATATATTGCCCGACAGAAAAGCTTATCACTTTATCCTGCTAAACCCTAAACCTTGGCATGGTTTAGCCTACGATGGGGACGTACCAGTAGTCTCTCTGTATTCTCGAAGGATAAGTGTTTAGCTCACTTGCAGGAGCCCTCTTTTTATGAGAGGCGAAGATGATTATATTGATCAGTTTAATAGGCCATGTCTAAGATCGCTACTGTAGAATTTTGATGCTCGACCGCCACAAGCTGTAAAAAAAAGTAGGCTTGGAATCGATTTGAGGTTTCAGTCAGGCTACAAGAACTGCACCAATAATTTTGCTGAAACCCGCCCTAGTACAATCGATTGAATTGGTTTCAAAACGGTTGTGCCAACTGCATGAATTCTGAAACCAAGGCATCCGCCAAGAACGATCCATTGGCGTACCTGAAAAACTGCTCCCATGATGACCACAAGCGCATCGCTCCTCGCTTGCACCGTCACCCACTCTCCGTCTTTCTCCACCTGCARTCCGCCTCCCTGGTCCGACTGGTGCAGCAAGGCCATAGCTCCAATGTCCGTGTGAGAAGGGAGCCCCAGCGTCGTCGAATTCGGGTAGAAATTCAACCGCACGGCGCCCTCACAGGGCTCCGGGAAGTAGCTCAGGATGTGGGGTGCATCAGCTGCGGGGAGACCCTCGCACAGAAGCTCAACTAGTTGCTTGAGGAGCTTCAGGGACGCCGAGATGCACGACTCGTATTTCTCACTGCAACATCGGGGCCGGGGGATCAGAATTTTCTTCTAAGAGAGAAGCAATTGCAATAACGAAGGTCAGTATCAAACCAACAGTAAATGATGTTACTTAGGCTGGTTTCTAGAGCCTGGTAGAAGATATAAACTAGATTCGTTATGGAACTAATATTCCCATCTCCTATTCGCAAATACAACTTTTCTGGTCCAATAGAATTGGTTGACCGTCATTAACAAATTGGGGAAAGGAATCATGAGATGACTAGTAATGTCTATGGTCACTCATCGTTGAATGGAAATGAGGTTACAGTCTACGTACTCGTTTCCGTACCAAACAAGAAATTAAAGAAGTCATGCCGGTTTTCAAGAGTTTGAGGACACTAAAACCGTAAGTTTTGGACCTAATCCTATCACCTGTTAACACCAAGAACTCATCTCTTAGTTTTAGTAAAATTTGGCTGGGATCAATTTAGCATTTCAAAGCTATCTGGGTGTACGAAAGCATGACTTCGGTGATCCTTTCTATGGTCACTGATCTTCGAATGGAGCTCTCTATGTACAGTCCCTTCAGTACTGATCTACGACCGCTTACTTTGAATGATGGAATACGACCATTTACTGATTGCGAAAACAGTTTGATCTGAAGAGAGATCGAAGTCTCTCCAGTGACCAATATTGACAGAGTTGCAATGGAAGCACAATCTTAAATGTTGGTTAACAGGCTTAATCTGAAGGAAAGAGTACTAAACATCCTCTACCTAGCTTACCAGAAAAGAACACTAAACCAAACAAGGACCTTGTGTAATCCCATCACCTGTTATAATTAATATGGCATATGTAAGTCAGGCATTGACCAACAAATGGTTGTTTGGCCCTTAGGGGTTAAGTGACCATGCTACACTAATTTGATCTCCTACATTTAAAGTGTGTAATAAAATCCTTAGATCAAAAAATTATGTTGTCCAAAATATTTAGAACAAAATATTCAACTTCATCTAACTTTATGTAAGACTCCTTTTTTACTTGTGAAATTTAATATGGCATATGTAGAATTCAAGTGCCAAAAACAAAATCTTGGGTGTAGTACAAAAATCTTACTCTAGTAGAGGTTAAATTTCCTGCACCTGTCAAAAATGGCCGATTTGTTAATTCTATACATTCCTATAGTTGTCAAGTATACTTGCATCTAGTTTAATTTCAATTAAAAAAATGTATCTATTTTTAATTGTCCTAATAAAATGGTGTTATTAAAGTTAAATATTGCATTTCCTTATTATGAATTCTATATTGCAATTTATAAAAAGAGATAATAAAATCTCACTAGATATGGCAAAATAACATTTTTTTTGTCTCTAAATTTCTTGTAAACTACAATTTGGTTAAAAATATGTTGAAATCTTGCATTCTGTAGTACAATATTGTAAAATCAAATCTCCCTTCCAACTTGTGAATGTAGTAATTTCAAGTGGCAATATTAACCATATGCTTGAATCTATTTATTATAAACTAGTTGTGGAGACTTCCCTCTATTTTGCAACCTCCTTTGATCTAGAGAATTGAATTCAAATAGTAGTGTATTATTGGAAATATTTTTGAGAACATGTGTTTTACATGAGTTTTGTACCGTTTATGCCCAAGCCTTCCAAGTGTGTTTTAACTATGAGAAAAAAGCATTGGCTTGTAATTACTTGAATGAAGCAAATTGTTTTTTTTTTCAAAATCTAACCACATAGATGTTTAACCCCTAAAGGACCAAGTGTCCGTTCAACGTACGCAAAAAATTGCGGGTAGGTTCCTACGAAGTCATTTTGGGTTAGATGTTCATGAAATTTAGATACAATGTTTATCTATGTACTTCCTTCCCGAAAATCTAATTTTTTTTCCGATCAAGTACTTGGATAAAAAGTTATGCTGCCTTGAACTTTGAGGGCAGCTCGGGCAGCTTTGGACAGCATGTGCAAAACTCTTCCTGTGATTTTGAAATTTGGCAAGTATGTAGCTTACATGAAACAAGATGCAAATGTCAAAAAAATAACCACGTTTAGTGTAAAAAATCTCATTCTAGAAGGAATTAAAGTTTCTAGGCCTCGTCGGGCAAGGTTGGAAAAAATCTTTTTCACCTAACTTCAAACGTTATAATCTTTCAATCCATGTGGTCAAAGTTTATGAAATTTTTCCACACGTTTCCAGCAAACTCTAGTACAAATTTATATGGTTGAATTCTGAAAAAAAAAACATTTTTTTTTCATTTTTTTCTTGCTGCCCTAAAAAGTGTCAATTTTTGACAATTTCTGCCCAAAATGTGCCTCAGTCCGTTAGGGGATAAATAGCTTGCTTATTAGATTATAAACTAATTTTGATTGCAGAAACTGCATAGGGGGTGCAAGATTATAACAAGAAAAATTTACATTTTTTATTTTTGATATGCTGTTTTTTTCCACAATATTTCAGAAATTTGCATATAAATTTTTTGGAGATTGGAAGGTGACATGAACAACTAAAAAGAGTGTTAGCACACTAAAATGCAATTCCAAAAAACTTAATTTCTCATGAAAAGCTATCAAAATCATTCACTTTGCAATTGTTGAAATGTAATTTTTTTAATAATTAGAAATTGCAAATAGCTCTAAATCAACACTTGTAGAGTTAAATTTTCAATGATGAAATTCATGAAAACACTTTACTCTTCATATTTTTACTCTAAAATGGTAATATTTTGCTTGTTATAGAATTTTGAAGGAATTTTGAAATTTGCCTTTGAAAATTTACAATATTGGTGATAGTATTGGTGAATCTAACCGTATGGACGGAATGTGCAACTATTAGTCTACTACTTTTATTTGCATTTCAATTCCAAAATATGCTTCCAAACAACACTTTATTATGATTTTTCTCATATCGTTAATTTTGGAAATGAATTAGGACGTTTAGGGTCGTTTACGGTTTAAAGTATGGTAATGAACGAAATAATTGAATTTTGAAAGGCAAAGTGAAGCGTTGTTTGTCATGAAATGGCATATTGGGGTGGAACGACCACGTCGGTTTCTCGTCCATGCACTCCGTCAACGACCGTCGATGGACTGCTCGTAAACAAACCGTAGATTGGAAGTCTTCGATCGGACCGCGTACAGCCGTCCTGGCGGAAGATCTAGGGTTAGGGCTTGAGCGTTGAGGACGGGGGATTGAAGTCCGGAAGGGAGCCTCAAGTGTWTCTCTCTTTTCACGCCTTCGTTTTTTCAAGGTGGAAGCTCCGCAAGCTTCAACACCAAAATGGTGCACGTTGCCTCCTTCCGCAATTGTAAGTGATGTTTCCTTGATTCTATTCTCGCAGCCACGCTATTGCAATCTTTGTATATCCAGGGGAWCTGTCTTTCTTGTGGTCTGGGTTTATTCTAGGGTTTAGGGAAGAAAGAAGATTTTAGGTTCCGTAGAGMGMCTGTTTACTTCGCTGCTKGTCGTATTAGGGTTTGTTTGGGGCTTTTATTTCCTAGTCGCACGTCGTTTAGGTTTGTGTTTATTCGGGGTTGTAATGGTATTSTTGTTTTGGCACTTCAGATGGGAAGACTTTTAAGAAGCCTCGTAGGCCCTTCGAAAAGGAGCGTCTGGATGCTGAGCTGAAGTTGGTCGGAGAGTATGGTCTCCGCAACAAGCGTGAGCTTTGGAGGGTACAGTACGCTCTGAGCCGTATCCGCAACAATGCTCGTATGTTGCTTACCCTGGATGAGAAGAACACTCGTCGTATCTTCGAGGGAGAGGCTTTGCTGCGACGCATGAACCGGTATGGTCTTCTCGATGAGAGCCAGAACAAGCTCGATTATGTGCTGGCTTTGACCGTGGAGAACTTTTTGGAGCGACGCCTTCAGACTATTGTGTTCAAGTCTGGCATGGCCAAGTCTATCCATCATGCCCGTGTCCTCATCAAGCAGCGTCACATCAGGTTAGGGGTGCAACCGATTTTTCTGGTTCTAGCAAGAAACGCAGCAGCATTTACGTGGTTTACAGTCTTCTGGGATTAATGAGTTTGCATTCGCATCGACTGACGTCATGAAGTTATTTCTGAATTAGGGTTAGATATATGTTGTTTCTCTTATGTGCACCATCTCTAGTAGAAAGCGATGATTTTGTACTTATGTTGTTCACTTGTGATTTTTTGGACACAATGCTAATTGGGATTTGTAATCAAACGTGATATCTTCTGCAATTGGATCACAGGGTTGGGAAGCAGATTGTGGATGTGCCATCGTTCATGGTCCGCGTTGACAGTCAAAAGCATGTTGATTTTGCCCTGTCGAGCCCTCTTGGTGGCGGTAGACCTGGAAGAGTGAAGCGCAAGAACATGAAGGCTGCGTCCAAGAAGGCCTCGGGTGGTGATGACGAGGAGGAAGATGATGATGAGTAGATATTGACTCCAGATCCCTTCCAGCAGAAGGTTTATTGGAGATTCCTGTTATTGTTGAACACATTTAAAAAAACCACAGTTGAATACTCCCCTCAAGACATCTCTGCTTATGAATATATTTCTGTCTTGTTGTTTTCTATGCTTGTTGTCTGTATCCCATTGCAGTTTCCCCGTGATTTGAGGGAAAATGCGTCTTCTGTGCACGATAGATCTCTTAGTAACCGGGTGAATATCTTTGTAAGTTGAAATGTTTAATAGTCCTGTGATCGGTTTTTTGTGACTGGTAGTGCACGGATATGGGCAAGACAATCTACAGACACGTTATTGTTCACAGCTGGTCCAGTGCTTTATGGGCATGGAGCACGATTATGGGACTGCTGTATTGCAGATAACGTACGTTTGAGCATTTATATTTCCAAGTTTTGTCAATATTGTCTTGAACTTGTTGGTCTGAAGCATTGAAGTTGTTATTGTTAAATACTTGGAGACTTTGGAGCTCTAATGTGTCGCCTTGGCTCTTTGGAGACTTAATCGTGAAGGTCTAACATTCGAGTAATCTCAAAAATATTAAAGTCTAGGTCCAACTCTGGCATCAATCTAGCACTGTTTCTTAGAGATCGTAAGTTGAAATGCTGCTTTATCTATATGCAACATGAAAAACTGGTGTCATCTTATTGTAGAGAAACGTAGTATTGATTGAGTGAACTCCTGGAACAATGCCAATGGCTATCTGAACCCTCAAATTTCCCTTCTTCCTTTACATGGAATAAAACTGACAGTGTTCTCCGATTTGGTGGGGCTGGGGACTTAGCTGCTGATAACAGCCAGCGAGGACTGTACTAGTCGAATCTGGACCCGGCAAGGTCATCATTTAGCCACTCTGACTGGTCATATGTGAGTTAAACTGTCTCCTACCTGTACACGTGCTTTAATGCTGATGACTAACTGTTGTGTTATTTAGAATACAAGATTCTATTATAAGTCTGATGAACTCGATGCGATACTCTTGATGATCAGTTTCTTAATTGTCATTTTACATGGGATTCAGAGGTCGAGGTATATGGCGCTGCGTGTATGATCATGAATCAGCAACACTTGTGACATCAGGAGCAGATTCTGCGATCAAAGTTCAGTTGCTTTCTAGGTGGAGCCATGAGACTAAGTTTGGCGTACCAGGCGAAACCTCAAGCCTAATGCCTCTTGCGCAATCTTCATCATCAAATACTGAAATTTTCCGCATCTCTTTAGTGGGGCCTAATGTCCTTGGTGAAGGTTCCTCTACATCCATGGACAGGTAACCAACGTTTTCTTCGATTTGGCAGTATTGTCCGTACTCGAGCTGGGAATGACATCTGAAGTAGCATTTCCAATGCACATCTGATAATGGTTTCAGTCAGCCTTTTTACCAACCAGCTTTGTGGACCCATTAAGTTGTTCCCAAACCCTTATCTGAATTGTTCTGATCTTGTCTATTTGTTATCCTGATCGTTGAGAAGTTYTTTTGTATTTGATGCAACAGCAACAGTGAGTATGTGCGATGCTTGGATCTTGCCGGTCCAGGGACCCTCTACATTGCCACAAATCAAGGTCATGTTTATCACGTAGCTTTATTGGACAACAAAAAACAGGAATGGACAGAAATTACGCATGAAGAAATTTCAGGTCCAATCGTCTGCATGAATCTTTTAGTAGATGGAGCTATTGTCACTCGAGACGATTCTGATGATGCTCAGAAAGACGAGCTGGTGGCATTTGGCAACGGGTCAGGCATTGCCACCGCACTAGGAATCCGAATCACTGGGCAAAAGCCAACTGTCATATGGCAATGTAAATGGCTGGCAGATGAAGAGAGGCAGCTTCTTGGAGTATTTTGGTGCAAATCGTTAGGAAGGAGGTACATTTTTGGACAAGATTACATTTCTTATGCCAACCATGTCATCCTTTCTTGTCAGTCTGTGCTTTATCTATTTGAAAATTCATTTTATGCAAACGCTTCTCGTAAGGATAAACTGCTTGAGGCAGACGTGTGTCAGGTTTCGGAATTTAGTGTGTTATCGTGCAGGTCGTAGACGACTTGCGGTCGTTCATATCTGAGTGTGTTCTTTTTGTCAGGTTCGTATTCAGCACTGATCCAAGGGGTCGTGTGCGCGTGTGGCTTTTGAAGCGATGTTTAGAGTCTCAGACTGCTGTGGAAGGGCAGGATTCGCGGACGCAAGCCCTGCTAGTAGCAATCTGTCAATCACCGCTGCATGCCCGAGTTGTATGCCTAGATGTTTGTCCTGTAGCTGAGGTAATGTGAGGCATAATTTCATAGCCCCGTTCTTGGGGTTGGCTCTCTCTCGATATCTTATATTTGATTTTATTCCAGGATAATTTAGGCCATGAGGGGTTCCATAATCGGGTTCAGGCTTGACGCCTTACCTGATATATTGCATAAGATTATTACGTTGGTCTTCTCATGAAACCATGTCCCTTCTTGGCCATCAGTTGCTCGTTTGCGGGGATCAAAGAGGAAACCTAGCATCATTCAAATTCCCCAATACCCTCCTCTCTAAGCATGGTGAAGAGAGCTTGGGATYGCCGTCACAACTTCAGAGTATTGGCGTTTTCAAAGGAGCACATGGCATATCAGCAGTAGCAAGCGTTTCTGTAACTYCACCTAGTAACAAGCAGGATGTGATTATAACATCAGTAAGTCTTTCCTTGTGAACTTTGGTTACTGGCTTTTATTATCGATTTTCAATAGCACTTATTACTATAGGTGTTTTCTGATTTGATGTYGTTTTCAGATTGTTTCTTAGTTTGGGCGTTCATGATGAGGTGCAGACAGGCAGGGATGGCTGTATTTGCAAATTTGTCGTTGACACCATCAATAYCAAAGATCGAGGGCAACCCAGTGGTCAAGGTTTCGCTTGTACGGGGGTAGAAGATGTTGCTGCAATAACAGTAGTGGAATCTGTGGAATATCGCCTAGACAAAAGGAAGTGCAGGCGACGCTTGGCAGCTGGCTTTATTGCTAGTAATTTTATTTTGTGGGATTTGACTCAACAATCAGAGGTTGACACATTCATCTTTATTATATATTGTATTCTTACCTTGTTCTTATTGCCTAAATCTTAAAAGCAATTGCTCTTCATTGCTTTTAATGCAGAACTAACGTTTCAAGTAACTTGTATCTTGCAGCTTATGCGAGTGACGTGTGGAGGATGGCGACGGCCACATTCATATTTGGTTGGAGATATTCCCGAGCATCAGTGTTGTTTTGCTTTCCTGAAGGTCAGCGCTTGCATTTTCAGCTGGAGTCACTTTAGGTCCTCTGAGCACTTCTTTACTGTCTATCACATAATGTTATTTACACGCTTAATGTTTGCGTACTGCAGGATCATGTCGTCTATGTGCACAGAAATTGGACTTCTTTGCCGATTCTCTTAAACTCAGTGGATGTTAAAGAGAAAAATCCTGATCCTACAAAAAACCTACTGTCTCAGTTACCTCAATCTTTGCACGGGCAATTTCATGGTAGAGAAATACATTCAGTCCACTTCGTATCAGATGGAATTATTCCAGTGACGAGTAGGCAGCATGTTACGAAATGGATAGCCACAGGGGCAGAAGATGGAGCAGTTCGAATCTCTAGGTTGGATCATCRGGAACTCATATGCGTTTACATTTTTTTTTGTGTGTGTGTGTGACGTGGAAGTTGATCCGGCCCAGGTGATTTTGTGAAGACCGCTGAAGACTATTTAAGAGTCCTCGCTTATTTACAGGTTATCTAGGTCGTTACTGGTCCTATTTGTAGTTTCCGCGTTCAAAAAATTTCAACCGGAGTGCTTACCTCTCAGTGTTCTGGTGAGACAGATATGATACAGGAGGGGTATCGAACCTGGAGTCCTGGCTGCTGCTCGGTGAACACACTGGAGGTTCAGCTGTAAGAGCCCTTACGCTGGTGCAAGGAGCTCATTCTTTCGTGCATTATCAACCTCCATCCATTCGTACTCTTGACGTATGCAAGACGGATCCAGTACTGCTCTTGTCTGTTGGTGCAAAGGAGGTTCTCACTTGCTGGCTTTTGGAGTGGAAAGAAGACTTCTCGAGCGCTTCTGTTRACGAAACAGCGTTGATTAGTACTGTTCCAGAATACGCAGTGAACGAAAGCCCAGTAACAGAGGCTCTATCCTCAAAGTGGTTGTGTTCTTATGCTCCTSGTTCGTTCAAATTGGCTAGAAAGAAAGAAAAGGCTTCAAAAACTAATGACAAGCATCATGTGGAGGCATTTGACAAATCAGATGATATGCATCTGAAAGAGAAGCAGTTAACTGAAGAGTCAAGGATAATCACCAGTGAAGATGACGATCTGCGATTCCTGGCAGTKACTGCAATGTCGATATACTCTCCCGATACCGGGTGAAGTTTCTTTTTCAAGTTTCATTGCCTAAGTCAATGCAGTGGATACTTTGRCTTTTGTACTTATGTGAAGGGATTGAAATCCTTGAATCGAGTATTATTATTTCTKAGCTAATATTCGTACGCTTACAAGGATACTCTTGCTTGTAAATTATACAGGTCTGTGATTTGCTTTGTAGTAACTGCAAGCTCCAACGCAACACTAAGGCTCATTGCAATGGATCTGAATACAAGAATCTGGTAAGTTCTTGACTTATCATGCTTTTCGAAGTGCATACTTCTAGTGGATTTGGATGATAATACTGAAGCACAAATTGTGGAATGCAGGGTTGAAGTTGCTGTCTTGGAGCACCATACAGTACCTGTGTTAACATTGCAACATTTAGTARTTCCAATAGGAGGTAGTTGCCAAAATGCATATCTTATTGTTAGTGGTGCCACGGACGGTTCAATTGCCGTATGGGACGTAACAAACCTTGTCATCACTTTCACGAAGGAAATATCATCAGGAGTAGCAGGACTGACGTCTAGTGCTGGAACGCAATTGCGCCCACGTACTGGCCGAGGCAGTCAGGGTGGCCGGCGATTGCGATCCGCAAAGCAACGCCAAGYAGGACTGCCAAAAGAGAGGAAGAAGGTGGATAATACTACTACTGTAGTTGAAGGAGCAGTTAATATTGTCAGCCCTAATAAGGATGAAAATGTAAAGGAACACGTAGAAATTGATGAGGGTGCAGACGCTAACATCAAGACAAGTATTGGAGCTGCCGTTCAAGTTAAAGATGTTTCGGAGGCAACTGGAATTGCACCTTATCAGTCCTCTGTACTCCWCCCGCTATTTACCTTTGCTGCTGCACATCAATCTGGAGTAAATTGCTTAAGTGCAGCAATAGTGGCGGATAGAGGAGATTCTGAGGTTGTTGTGGTTAGTGGAGGAGACGATCAAAGAATTCATGTACTGAAGTTTGAAATTCACCCTTACGAAGGAGAGGAGCATCGGACATGTGAAGCAGCTATTGAAGCTTCTGGTGATGGCATCAATGGTATTGTGTCACCGAGTACAGAGGATTCACAGGGTTTGTTGTGCTCCCTCTAATTAATCTGCTGTTTATTAACTCGATATAAGAATGTTTCATGACTTGAATATAGATTTCATGCTAATAAATGCTTCTGCCAGAAGTCCACCCTAACTGTTGGACCTGTTGCAGCTCAAGGAGATGGCGCAACACCTCAGGTCCAGTTGCTACTCAACTCTGTGAGGGTGGGTTCTGTGGAAGGAGCACATAGTTCGGCTCTGAAAGGTGGGCATTCTAATTTTTTAGTTTTGAGATGGAGCAATGAATCCAAGGGTTCMAAGTTATATCTTGATGGGAATCACTTCTGAATTGAAAGGACAGCAGTAGGGGTGGTTTGATTTGGGAAGGAGTTCTTGGACCTTGGTTTATTGATTCTGTAAATAACTATCTAACGGCTACTCTGCCAACAGGGATATGGACGGATGGTGCTTGGGTCTTCAGCACCGGCCTGGACCAACGGCTCCGGTGTTGGCAACTTGGCGATATCGTAAACCTTTGTGAGTCTCCTGCATCGTCCTGTGCGATGGAGGATCCTTCTGGTTCGAGACTATTGTGTCTGCCATTGGTGGAGTGCTGCCATTGTGTTATTGACGTACCTGAGGCGGAGGATTTACACGTGGAATCAGGTCCAATTGGGTACTGTTCTGACCGGTAGCCATCACGTGAAGTTCACCAKTTTCCTATTGATCAATTTATGCTTCAATGATATACTATTGCGCCTTTTGGTCAGTCGATTTTATCAGGAACTCAGTGCTAGAAGATACTATTTGCGTCACTTTAAGCATTTTATCATATGTAGAAGTGATATTTGGGTACAGGAGTTAAATCTTTAGAGATCAAATTTTTAAGTGGGAGGTTGTTGACCACTAAGTCGGACAACACCACTTTCATTCAAATATGAGTCACGGTAGACATTTGATCAAGTCATTCTCACACCACTTGCTAATAAGTCCAACTAAGTGCCCGAATAGGTGAACTACTGTTAGTAGCACGGATCAGTTAAGGAGACAGGATTTCAGTCTTTAATGGGTTTTTTCATCATCTATATCAAATACTTTGGATATCAATAAGCCTCACCAATGAATTATGAGTTGATTGASCCAGTGTCCATTACCTTGTGTATTTATGCGCACTTTTGACACTCTTGTTTTTGTATTTGTGATGCAGGGAACAATATTGCATTGCAGTGGTTGGTCGAGGTTTGCAAGTCTTCAATTTTACAGGCAATCGGTAACGGTGGGCTTCTAACCGCCGTAGTAGCAGTTACATTAGACGTCAGATGCACATCCTTAAATGAATATACTACTTAAGTTTTCATATCGAACTGTGGAACCATTTCTTTACATTTAAAGAGATGAACATTGTTTGTGACAAGTATAGACACATTGTGTTACATATTTTGAACGTGCACTGGTATCACGTAAGAAAATGGCATTAACCATTGAGCTAATATCAAAAGCTTACTTAGCGAAATATAGAAATTTCACTTACGAAGCTGGTAGTCGATTATACCAACTTTCAAAGCATATTTGTATGGTGTCAAAATGTAGCGCATGTGCATGAATTCTTCTTTCTATTGGTACATTTTAGTACCTTCCTTGAAGCTTCCTAAATGATATATTTCAACTTTAATGTATAGATTAACCCCTAAAGTCCCAAGGCCATTTTTCTGTCAAAAATCACTGAAAACTGCCATTTTTGCCGCATTCACCCAAGAAAACAAAAAGGATTTTTTCTTAAAATCTGACCATAGGATCTTGTACTTCACTTGTCTTAGATCATGTGGTAAAAATTTCATGAAGTTTGACCATATTGATTGGAATATATTAGCATTCAAAGTAGAAAAATAAAGTTTTTTGAACATTGGCTAGCAATTTCAAATGACTTTGACAGTCATTTGTGGAAAAAATTTGCACTACAAACTTTAAATTTAAAATTTTTTATGTTGAAGAACTGAGTTGAAAGTCTAGAAAAAAAATTTCAAAAAAACACACACTTGATTTTCATTCTTTAAAAAATTGTTAAGTAGAAGCAAGTTCAAGATTGAAAGAAAAACTGAATGGTTAATAGCTTTAAGATGGAATTGAAACACAAAAATCCCAACGGTGGGATTGTTCTAGAAAGTAAACTTCACCTTGTCTAACAATTTTTTTTTAAATTGTGAAAATTGCACGTGGAAATGAATCCTACAAGGTTTTTTTTCAATAAATTGCCCGAAAAACAAGATTGTCCTGCCATAATTTTCTCATTAGTAGTCCAAATAGATTGAATCAAAGTTTTACATGTAGACAAAAATTTATCATTTTAGAAAAAGAAAATTCAAAATTAAATTTTGAATTTTAGCAAAAGAAATTTTTGCTACCCACTGAGTTCAGTTTTGGGCTTTTTGTGGCATAACTTTTGCTCTTTGGCACCAATTAAAATAAAAATTATATTCCCACAAAGCTAATTAGTTTTTCTATCTTATGAGAAAGTTTTAAAAAGTTTCATAAAAAATCAAGGTCATGGTAACCTGCCCAATATCCAATTTGTCTCCCAAGGGGACAATGGGACTTTAGGAATTAAAAGAGACTATTTTTGGCTATCTTGGTAGTTTTGGCTATCTCCTACACTAAATAGTAAAATTAGGTTGCCTTACCCCCAAAAAGTTACTCTACAAGCCATCAAAGTCTCCAAATATTCTACAAATACTTCCATTTGTACACATGGAGGTTCATGAGTACAATCTACACCAATAACTAGCTCAAAAATAGTGCATTCTTGTATAGGAACAATAAATATTTATTTAGTGTGGAATGTCGAGAAATTAGTGAGGGGCAACCTAATTTCACTATTTAGTGTAGTGACCAAAGTTTTAGGTTTGGGGTGGAGGTTGTAAAGAGCCATGTGGAGAAACATAATTGATTTGATGTATAGTACAATGAAACCTTACTAATTTTTGCATTTGTAGTGAAAACAATTTCATTGTTGCCAACTTTGACACCCTCTTGAGGGCTGAAAATTTAATTTTTTCAATGAATTTTATTTACAAGATCATCTATATTTTAATAACACCTGTGCCAAATTTCAAGGCCAAAAGATTTACACAAGAAAATGTATTCAAAATCTACCAACATGTATAGTTGTGAGAAAAATTTCACTGCTCCCAACTTTGATACCTTCCCAAGGGCTGAAATTGTTTTTTTTTTATATGAAATTTTTTTCACTGGATGGAATCTATGTTGATAATATGTGTGACAAATTTCAAGGTCAGAAGGTTCACATACAAAAAGATATTTTAAAGAGACAACTAGTGTCACTGTAAGAGACAATTTCACTACTTCCAACTTTGACACCCTTGCAAGGGTAGAAAAATTGATCTTTTTTATCATGAATTTTTTTTTACAAGATTGATTGTATGTTGATAACATATTTGCCAAACTTCAATTTCAAAAGATTTGTTCAAAAAAAGTTAATAGAAATCTACCAACATGTGTAGCTTTGACCTTCACATCCACCACCTTTCTTTCATGCATCGTGCTCATCACATTGAGCTTCTACTTGTTCATTTTGCTATTGGACACTGCACCAATACTATTAGTCAAGTATTATTGGTTGTATAATGTTCAGCATTGTTCCTCTACTATAGAGCCAATTTAGTGACAATGCATGCAATCAATCAAATATTACATAAAATATCAATGCAATGTCACCGCAGTTGAAATGTTTGATAGATCATCAAATAATGGGCCGGATGGCTCTTTTCAACCAATTCTCTAATTGTGTCCAATTTTTTTATTTTTGGTGAAATGAAAACTTCAAAATTCAATATCCCTTCCTCCATTTGTTGAAACTTAGTGAAACTCATTTTGAATGCACCTCTTCCTTGAGGTCTTTCCAACAACACCAAATATACCCAATAAGCCCAATGACTTAGGAGATCCCAAGGTGCGCCACAAACAAAACAAACAAAACAAACAAAACATTTGGTAGTCTAGACTAGAGTATTGGAGGAAATGATGTAATGGAGCAAACCCTAACCCTAATCAGGGAACGCGGATGAAGGAAGTTTTGAAACTCATAGATTAGGGTTTAGAGTCCTGGTCTCAATTGTTGCGGTTTGGAGAATTTTCTTGATGCTCCCGGTACGCGATTACACGTTTTACGCATTCAAAATTGTTATCATTCTAGAATTGGATAGCAGTTAGTTGGAAGGTGTGTATGTCAATAGTCGAATCTCTCGAACCGCCAAATCTACAGCAGTAAAGCCTGGTAGCGGGACTTGGTGTGTTTTTACAATAGATTTGTAGAACTTTGTCAAATTTGGGCAACAAGAGCGGGGTTCATCTTGCCGGCACTGCATGGTACAACGTGAATTAGGCAAATTAATTTTTGAAGTTTTGAATGGGCTTCGAAACCTTAAACCCTGAGAGTCGCATTGTTTGATGTTGCAGGCGTTTTTGGTTGCAGCAATTCTGTAGCGATGGATGCCATGGCCGTAGTGTCGTCTATATCCTCGACGGGGATTYGCAAWGTCKCTGCCTCTCGGAATCTCTCTTCCTCCGCTGCCTTCTCAACTACTAGTTTTTTTCGTCCGAAGTTGTTGGTTTCTCGTAGGGGAATTGCGTCTCTGACTCAATGCATTGCGGAGCCAGCAGAAAAAACATGTATGTTTCTCGAATGCGTTCCTGAACTGACAATTCTCTTTGCCATTGTGTTCTTTCGCTAAATTCCCTGAGTAGTTTTTTGAATTTTAGAGTCGGGATTGCTGAATGTTTCTTTCTGACCGGTTTGACTGGTGCATGTTCCAGCTTACACCAGTTCTGTAAGCAGGAATGCAAACATTGCGAAGCTGCAGGCTGGTTATCTCTTTCCCGAGGTGAGGAGTCTGTTCATCACGATTTAAGCTTCAACTCGTCGCTTTTGCTGGCGAAGAGTGGATTAGGTCGTTATGTTTCGCCATTAGTGTGGAGTCGAGCTTATAGAGAGTTTTGAATCATTTCTGGAACTCCTACAAACTGGAACAGCTATGCWTTGCAATTTTCGTTGTTTGAGTAATTTTTTGCAATTTTTAGATTGCTAGGAGGAGGCATGCACACATTCAGCGGCACCCCGATGCTAAAGTTATTAGTCTGGGTATTGGTGACACCACCGAGCCAATTCCGGAACTYATTACTGAAGCTATGGAGAAGGTAATGCTTAACCTGTGCAATGATTTTTGAACAGATTTGAAAAAATGGATATTTACCCACTTAACCTTGTAAAGGCATTATGTTGGAATCTGGTTGAGTTTTGGGTTGTGCTTAATTTAGTGGTACATGTGTTCTGACATGCAGAGAGCTCGAGCTTTGTCCACTTTGGAAGGGTATAGTGGATATGGTGCTGAACAAGGCGAAAAGGTGAGCCAAGAAATGACTTTTCAGTTTTCAGTGTACTTTTAGGTTGGCCGTTCTCAGCCTTTGTAGGATTGTTTTTGTGAAATTGTTTTTTTGATTTTCTCCTTGCCTACTAGGATTAGCCTCGATCAATTTATCAATTGTGAACGCGCTTGTATGACACACCACTTTCTGTGACTTACATTCTGTGGGACATAAATTATCACTGGTGGCCCTTTGCAGCCAGTGCGAGCAGGCATTGCTGCAGCGTTTTATGGAGGCCTGGGGATTGACGAAAATGAGATTTTTGTCTCGGATGGAGCAAAATGTGATATCACTCGTTTACAGGTACGTGCAGTAAATCGTTTAAATTTGAATACCGGAAAGCTTGTTTGATTGACCATTAGTTCTTTTTAGTGTGCTATATGTATTCYTTCATGCTGGTCTGGAAATTCAATTCAATTCAATCACCAGCTTCGCATAGTCGCCATTCAAAGAGTASTTCATCCAAAAGTCTGATTGATGTRTATGCAGCTGGTGTTTGGGCCCAACGTAACAATGGCTGCACAAGATCCTTCCTACCCGGTATCTGTCACCCCCTGCATTCACATTTTTCGATTACGGAACGTTCAATCAATTTGAGAACAGAGTTGAATCTTGATTGTTGTGTGCTGCAACAGAACTGAATGTTGTGAGTAGCTTTTTTTCAAGCTGTAGAGTACGAAATAGTTGTGGGCTGTTGTCAAGACTTTCTGAAGAATGCATGTGTTACTGATATACATCTAATTTTGGGGGGCTTTCAAACCGCAGGCCTATGTAGATACCAGCGTCATGATGGGCCAAACTGGTGACTTCCAAAGTGATTCTCAGCAATACAGCAAGATTCAGTACATGAAGTGCACTCCAGAGAATGATTTCTTTCCAGACTTGGCCAGGACACCACGAACAGACATCATCTTCTTCTGTTCCCCTAACAACCCYACTGGAGCGTCAGCTTCTCGGCAGCAGTTGGAGGAGCTTGTGGCCTTCGCTAGAAAGAATGGTTCCATCATCGTTTACGATTCTGCCTATGCCATCTACACATCTGACGACAGCCCCAAATCTATTTACGAAATTCCTGGTGCCAAGGAGGTACCGTGCAGAAGTGCCTTCTTTGCAAGTGTTAGTTTTCTTATATTGATAAAGCTCGTTCAGTTCCTACTCCTCTASTGAGTAGCCRAAGGGTACTGTCAAATYACRTTTTATTTTTTTGTCATGCGCAGTGTGCCATTGAGACCGCATCCTTCTCCAAGTATGCTGGCTTCACTGGTGTTCGATTGGGATGGACAGTAGTGCCYAAGGCCCTAAAATTTGCCGATGGACATCCAGTACACACCGACTTCAACCGAGTCATGACCACATGCTTCAACGGTGCGTCCAACGTCGCTCAAGCTGGCGGTTTGGCATGTGTCTCCCCTGAGGGTTTGAAGGTACATACTGATCCGTCTCACTCTTGATCGAGGACCTTAAAATGTGCCAATCTGTAATGTCTTGTTATTTTTTGGAGTTGTCATGTCTGCATTTTTATTATGGATTTGTTACTGCAGGGATACGATGTGAATTGTTTAGACTGTTTAAAATAACTCATGACATGGCACTGATGTGGGATTTCAATCTTGCAGGCCATGCATGAAGTAGTCGCATTTTACAAGGASAACACAAAAATATTGGTGGACACTTTTGAGAATCTGGGTTTCAAGACGTTCGGTGGGAAGAATGCTCCATATGTGTGGGTTCAATTTCCAGGCAGGAGTTCATGGGATGTGTTYGCAGAAATCTTGGAGCAAACCCACATCGTCACCACACCAGGAAGTGGTTTYGGTCCTGGCGGTGAAGGATTCATCCGAGCAAGTGCTTTCGGTCACAGGGAGAATATTATTGAAGCCTCTAGGCGTCTCACAGAGTATTTCAAGTCTCGCTGAGTTTGAATTGAGACAGAAGTGAATATTTATCATCGACATTTAGTAGCTGAGCTGAACTGTAGCACTTTTTAAAGCTGAGAGCTTTYAAGTTTTGACACCTTTCCGGAGCTTCAATTTTGTGCTCTTAAATGTATGTTATTACCGGTATTCTCAAGCTTATCCAACGTTATTTTTCTAYCSTATTGGATGGTGTTSTAAGAAGCTGGCTTCCATACAAAGTTTGTCAACTTTATTGATGATACTAGCATGTGAGCATAAGATGTGAGCCTATGAACCTTGAATCTAGTTGTAGGTATGTACTTACATCCATTTGAAGGTGATATAACATATGTACCTTTAACATAGGTACACTATAAAACATAAAGAATCTATAACATAGGTGTCTATAATATAGACTCCTAGGCTCACTCGCTTATAGACTCTATGCTCACTTGTTAATTGTCCTTGGCTCCCCTATTTGATTACTGTATGCAAGTCATATACTACGTGTTTGTGGTAAGAAGAGAATTAGGAAGATTAGAATAGATTCAAGATAAACGTGACTTGTGAGGTTGTGTTGAATGCATAGTAGTGTTTATTGCCTCCAAGGCTTCCCTAGCATGAAGGTGTAATTTTATGAAGATACCTCCTTGCTTTGACTTCAATTATATTTTGATGGCTCATAATGGCCGAGACTTCCTATGCTATAGTATTGTTAGAGAAGCTTCCAATTGCAATGTTGGAGGAGTCCCTAGATTTGAGGGAGCAAAAGGAACCCCCCAACATTGCTTAATAATGTTATGTGGGCTATAATGTAGAATGTTACTTACAACATTAGCACCACAAAATGGGAGTATCCACAAAGGTTAAATCTCAAAAAGAGGCCTCATGCCTTATTTAGAATGATGTTTACAAAGTTGGTTCTACCAAACATCTCTTGTAGGAGTTGTTTTGTGATGAATTTTCTCAAACAATTTGATATTTTTGATACAAAAGATATAATCACTTAGTACAAGTGTTTGAGTTTGTATAAATAGTAAATGCTTCTTTACATGGTGTTGGCAGAATACAAATGGTCACTATGTTTGTCTTCTTTATGCTACTATTATAGTTTTTATATTATTTTTTATTTTTGTTTTATTTTCAAAAGAATTAACAACACCATCAACTAGTCATATAAATTATTTTTGAGTAGGATTTAGGGAACCACATTATTTTGGCTTTGCAATTTGTAACAATATAAATCTTCCATCTTTGTTTTGCAAATCAAGATTCTCTTAACAATACATGGTTAGAGACATAATATTCTAGAGCTATTAGATTCTTAGGTTTATAAAGATTAACAAGCTACAAAAACAATCACTTCTACACTTGTACTATTTTTATACCTTGTATTAGGATAGGTTAGTCTAGGTCTAATATAGAATTACATCCAAACTATGGAGGGTTAGAAATTCCCTATTCCACATGATTAACATTTTTAAAAATCCCTACAAGAATAAGGGGTGTTTTAGGTGAGTTTTTGAGTATGGTCCTAAACATAAGATTATAAGCAATAACCTCCAAGAAGATTTTTAGTAAGAGTTTACTAGAAGTACATGTGTTTTTAGTAAAATTTCATTGAAAATCTTCTTAAAGGTCATTATTTATAATCTTATGTCTAGGACTATACTTAAAAAAATCACTTAAAACATTACATGAGATTTGAAGACAAAGTAAGTTCGTTTCAAGGCTATTCCCTTAGCTTTTCTTCTTGCTGTCCAGAAACTATAGAGTAATCACTACTACTAAATTTTTTTAATTTAAAATAAAATAAAAATAAATTTAATTTAATTTAATTTAAAAAATGTATATTATAGTTCTAAATAAAGATTAAAAAAATTAATTAATAAATATTTTTTGACGTGGCAGTCTTCCGACCACATTAAACTACTGATGTGGTGAGTTCCCACATTGTGAGAACTCAAGATAACTCATGGTCTTCTAATGCCCTCAAATCTTATGTAATGCACCCTTTTCTCTTATAGTGAAAATTGTATTTAGTTTTAAATTGGCTAGCAAAGTGTAGAATTGAGAAGGAAAGGGTTAAAATTGGGTTGAAAATAACAATCTTGTCAATCTAATGACTACCACCATACAAGTTCTATATATGGTAAATGATTCTTTTATTATTTTACCATCTTGAGAGATGCTTTTTGGATACTATGGTACTCGTGTAGGTAATTAAAGGAGCCGCATTAGCATCTTAATGGTTGACAATGGGTAAGGTCCCAACTTACATAGATTAAGAGAGAGAAATGAACTCCAATCATGTCTTATGGTTGAAAAAACACTAGAACAATGTTAAATTCAAGTCCCGCAAGTGGCTCTAAGAAAACATTACGAGTGCTATTTAACCCCTACAGTCTTATATATTGTCCCTTCAAGGGACAAAATAGATTTTGTGTAGGTTCCTCCAAGCTCAATTTTTTTCATTAATTTTTGAAACTTTTTTTTGAAGATAGGATGATAAATTAGCTTTTTGAAAATATAATTTTTATTTGATTCAATGCTCAAGAACAAAAATTATGCCAGCCTAAGTCTAGAATAAGATTTATTAAGCAATAAAAAAAAATTCAAAATTTTGTTTCAAATAGAAAGTATTTTTGTCTATATGGAAAGATTTGATTCATTCTATTTGCACTATTCTAGTGAATAGAAAGTTATAGACAATCTTGGTTTGGGGGCAATCTAAACAATTTCTTGAAAATATAAATTATATGATACATTTTTTAACACAATTTTTCAAATAAAAGTGTTTGATAGGGTCACTTGTTTGCTTGCTAAAACAATCTCACCATTGGAATTATTGTATTTCACTTCCATCTTAGACCTATTAACAATGTAGATTTTGCTTCAAAATCATCTTGTATCTACTTCTATTCAATAAATTTTCAAAAAATTTAAACAAGTGGTCGTTTTAGAACTTTTCTATTCCTAGACTATCAACTCAATTTCAACATAAAAAAAAATTTCAAACCAATATTTGTAGTGCAAAAATTTGAATCTAAGAAGACAGAAAGCCTTAAAATCTAGTTAATTAAGCAAGCTAGGTGAAAAAGACTAAACATTTTTCTTCACTACAAATGTGGATATCTTGCAATCCACATAGTCAAAAATTTTGAAATTTCTTCTACACATTTTTACACTAGTCTAACTCAAAATCCTACGGTTATTAGTGCAAAAAAGAATCCTGAATTTTTTTACATTTTGCAATAGTAATGACAATTTTGAGTGGAATTGGATGAAAAAGAAGCCCTTGTAATTTTAGGAATTAAATTACATTCCTTCTATAATGGGGAGTTTTTTGTTAGGATTAACTTGTAAAATTTGCAAAAAAAACTTGCAAAATATAAGATTTCATTATATTTTCAAATTTTTTGTTAGGACACACTATCTTAGAGCAATGTTTAATTTCAATTTCCAACATCAGATTCTAAAACTGAGTTCCACATCCCACTGAACCAATCACAAAATAACACATCACACTTTTTGATAAAAATGACTTCCTTTGTCCCACTAAGAATAATTCATTTTGCCACAAAATCAAAGCTTTATACCTAAATCCCCCCTCCACCTAGTCTCTTTTAAGGGTTGTTATTGACCACTACCAAAGCCAAAGAAAAGGGGGAATGTAGGTCTAGACAGTTCTAAGCCTAAAAAGACAAGACCTAAGGACGAGGCCCCCAATGGCGTCATTATACCCAATGCTGTCACTTTCTAGGTCAAGCATTCATTCTATAACATGAATGTAGTGGGACTATAAACTACTTATTATTTTAGGTAAAAAAACAAAGCCATGTCCCGCCTACCTACATTTATAGCCTAAAATGATTATGTCTTGTAGATTCAGATGGCGTTGGGTACATGGACGCCATTGGGTGCCTCTCCCGTGTCACCACATTACTTTGCCAAAAATGATTCAATTTATGGACAAAATAGGTGCATTTTGCATCCTTACAAGATTAACTACTGATGGTCGCAACAACCCAAAAATGGTCAATTGATGACTTTTCAAATCACTGCAGAGATGAAGAATGCACATATGGACAATGTTAAATCGTGCCAACGAACTGGGCCCCATAGGCCAGATTTACCATTGGGGAAAACACAGGAATGTTTTATTTTTTGCAAAATTTATTTTTTGCAATTTCTGAATTCATATTTGCAATGAGAGACCCCAAATTAGCTAGGGGGGCTAGAGAACATACCCTAGTGACGGCTCAATGTAGGGGGCTTTTATTTACTTTTATCCTTTTACCCTCAAACATTACCCTGCGGGTAATAGTTTCGTTGGCACGATTTAATGCTCTGCTGCACATATTGGTTTATAAATCACCGCAAGGCAGATCATTTTTGGCAAAGTACCAAGGTGATAGGTCTCATCTTTTTTAGGTTCTGATTTGTGGCAAAGTGAACAATGGAAGTCAGAAGAAAAAACCCACTCCCGCAGAGATGGCTCACACCCTTATCCAACACCAACAGCTCCGATACCCCCTCTACCCTGCCCAGTACTTCCCAGCAAACAATCTCCAATTCTCACACTACTTTCGAATTCCGTTGCGCCATTCCCACAAGGACCGAAGCTGGAACCGCTACTGCCCTTGCTTCTCTAATGGTGCCTCTCTTCTCTCCCAACTCATCTCTCTCTTGTCAAGAAATTCTCAAATTTGGGATTCAATCACGTAAATGCAAGCCACTCGTTTTGAATGTAGTTCAATTGGAGAATCATGGTGCGAATTGATCGATTGAATGGGATTGTGTTGCATTGAATTGAGCTGTGCTCGCTTTGAARTAGTATTGATGGGACTTTGTTGCAGGCWTCGGCCGCRTGTGGTTGTATAGCCAGCAAGGGCACTGCGTTGGCTTCCAATTCCATTAGCAACTCGCATTATTCGAAGCTATCTCCGAATTCGTCGAAACTAAGGTACTGCATTGACTCCAGACGCGGGGGAGTTCAGCCTCTGTCCTGTAGCTTGAGAGATGRTGTAGAAGACGAACGGGTGGAGGTGAATTCATGGGAGCGAAAGGGAGGCCAAGTGTTTGCGCTTCTGTTGGCGACATTGCAAAGTGTGGCGCCGATTCCTTGGGATGGAGTGGAGATGGGAGAATGGGGTGGCGTTGGACCTGCGGAAGCTGTGCTGTATTCGCCGGATACCAAAGTGCCGCGATCTGCGGAAGTGGCGTTGCGGAGGGCAATCCCGGCTGTGAATGCTTCACTGAAGTATATGCAGGAGTCGCTGGAGGATATCTTCTATCTTCTCCGCATCCCGCAACGCAAACCCTATGGTAAGAGCCCCTGACGCTTGCTGAAATTTACAGTTTCAAACAATTGGCAGGGACAAGCAGGGGCCGGGACAGGCAGGGTTGCCTTATTCCTGTCAATTAGGGTTTCGTCAATTGGCAGGGTTCGACAGCCGTGTGAAGTGTCTGAAGGTATCCGCACTTAAATGGGACTGTTTATGCTCTGTGAGCAATTTGGATCGAAGGCACTTGAATGTGAAGCTGAGCATTCATTAGCAGGTTCTTGAAGAGCGAGACTTAGGAGTCGAAATCCGGGTTGAAAGTGCTTGAATGCGAAAGTGAGAAATCATCAACACATTGAAGAGGACCTTGGGAATTGAAGTCAGCCGGTTCTAACTGAAACCGAGTAGTTATGTGCATTTTCACTGCGAATTGTGATTTTGAATTCCTTCGTCTCTCAGTCTCAAAGGTCAATGTTGCAATTAGTGATGAGGTGCTCTTACTTTAGGTTCCATGGAAAGTGATGTGAAGAAAGCCGTTCAGCTCGCCACGGACGACAAGTCCGCCATCCTCGCTGCTTTTCCCTCTGAAGCCCGCYCGAAAGGAGAGGAGCTTTACAAAGACCTATTGGAGAGCAAGTACGGTTTCGCGGGCTTGTTGGACGCCATCGCTGCCAAAGACCCCGACAAAGTCTCTATCCGTCTGGCTTCATCCCTGGACTCCATAGCTCAATTAGAATTGATGCAAGCTACCGGCCTGGCTTTTCTCCTTCCCCCACAGTACCAAGGATTCCCCCGTCTCACAGGTCGAGCAGTAGCCGAGCTCACCCTCGAAAAGGGCGATGGTTCCGCTTTCACAGTGGCCACAGGAGGCGGCCCTCAACCCGAAGGCGTCTTAGAGATCGTCCTGGATGGATACTCGGCGCCCTTAACTGCAGGCAACTTCGCGGACATGATTCAACGCGGGGTTTACAACGGAGTGAAGCTCCGAAACACGGAGCAGGCGGTTCTGTCCGACACGGAGAATCTGAATGGAGCAGGACGGGAGCTTCCTATTGAAATTCTGCCCTCCGGGGAGTTTCAGCCGTTGTATAGGACCACTCTKAGTGTGCAGGACGGGGAGTTGCCCGTGTTACCTCTGTCTGTCTATGGCGCTGTGGCTATGGCGCATAACAAAACGGCCGAGGATTTCTCCTCGCCTGCGCAGTTCTTCTTTTATCTGTATGATAAACGAAGCTCGGGATTGGGAGGGTTGTCGTTTGAGGAAGGCCAATTTTCGGTGTTTGGGTATGTGACGAAGGGRAGGGAGCTTCTCTCGCAGCTGAAAACGGGGGATGTGATCAAAGAAGCCAAGCTTGTGGCTGGAACGGATCGGCTCGTGCAATGACAAACAAGACAGGTGCTGAAGCTGTCCCTTAGAACCAAATTTTTCTTTTGTACTGCATGAGAATTTCATGCTCTAGAATTTTGTGGCCGTTGGGCTGCGTGTTTCCATCTCCATGTGTTTCATCTTCAGTTGTTTTGGCAGTGCTTGTCAATGCCTTGGTTACCACGGTTATGTACTGGTCTGGAACCTTTTTGTGGAAAACAGTAAATGCTGAGCAATGCAGGCGGTGAAGGATTTACCGTTTCCACAACGGGTGTAGGTTTGCTCCTCCAATGTGACATTTTAAATTTTCAATCGTGTGGATTAGTTAACCGAAAGGATTAATTGAATCCCTTCAGTTGACCCCTTGAGCGACCCAGTGCCTCAAATATGGCCTCTTCAAATTGAAAGATTTCCTTGTTTGACTATTATAATCTTTTCAATGGTACGGTTAAAGGACGTGTCCCTTCCACTCTAGCTCTAGACTTGTCTCGACTACCAATGGGTAGAGTCAACTTATGTGGATCTCTTTTTAAATGATAACTTAGTTCAATTGGAATGAATTGAGAAGGGTCTGGATTTTAGTAAATGTGATTTGTGCGCTTAGGGGTTAATGCTCAGACTCATTGCAAAACATGGAAGACACGTCAAAACTGAAAAATTCTGTCGTTAGGAACTTAATTGTCAATGACTCTCATTTCAGAAGTATTATAGATGCGAAAATTACAAGCTTTGACACCGAGAAATTTTATGCCTTGACTACATCGGGCAGCTTCAATCAGTGTTCCCACTATTCATGCTCCTTGCATCTTCTCAGCGTATGTGAAAAGCGATGAGAATTTTGCAATGCCATCACAAGGCTTCTGAGCATGATATCATCAATTTGCGCACCTGATAAGAATTCATAGGAGTTCACCTAGTATTTACATGATGTAAGGTAGAGGCTCCATTAACCCTTGGAAGACGGATTGGTGACCGTAGAAATCATCCATTTTGGTATCGCTTGGTATTGTGTGAATGATTCATTTGGCTTCAGAAAATCCAAAAGCACTCATTGGAAGTCAAACTACCTTAGTAGACCTCCCCTTTTAGACCCTTGAGGATGAATAGTTGCAACAAGAGAGATTTGTTGTCATTCATCGGCCTACTCAATGGCCGTAGATCATTTAAGGGTCAATTATTTTGTACAACACAATATTGATTGGTACTCCAAGAAGTGATACTCCAAGAAGTGTGCACATTCACCTGTTAATTACAACCAAGGTAAGTTATAGCGCCTCCATCCATTGAATTTTGTAGCCATGTCATGTTCCTATTCCTACTTCTATACACCTCTGCCAGTAAGTTATAGCGCCTCCACAAGCCAAGACTACTCTTGAAGCATAAGTAGTGCAGGTGCTGATTATCTCAGTGAAATATCTTTGTCTACGATAGAACCTCGAAGTTTCTCATTTCTTTCGTGTTTTTTATGACACTTTCAATGTAAGTGAGCAACTTTTGAACCCACGGGAAAAAGCCCCCATGCAAATGGATTACACAATTTAGGGTTCTTCTGTACAGTACAGTAGAATCTCAGGAGCAGAGGGTGTCCTAGGTTTAAAGGTTAGGTGCCTTCAAACTTAGAAACAAACCTAAGAATGACCGACTACAACTGGGATGCTATTGCATAAACACGAGGCACTTCTTTCCTCTTGCCCAAAGTAAGGATCTGCTCGACAAGTAATAGCGATAGTGCATAAGGTGGAATCTGGTGATTTTCTGGGGCAATTCATTCCACTGGAATAGAAAGCACGGACTCCATTATGGGGAGCTTCCTTGTTACAAGGAGACGATATTCACAGAACTATTTTTGTCGCCTTTATTTTATTTGTAGGGGACGTTTTGGTTAACCCTTATCATAGCATTCTTGAGTAGTGCAAGCATGTTTCCTTCGCCATAGATGTCCTTCCAAAGAAAAGAAAATCTGCCCATCTCTTTTATCGAGACTTCAAGTGAGTTGAAAGTCCTCTAGTCCTCCTGTATACCTCAACATCACCATTGTAGATGAGCACCTTACCTGGTACTTCAAAACTGTTATGATTAAAGTAATTGCAACCCGTTTTAGAGCCATCCTTTTACTAAATCCTCTACTAATTTTTGTCTAAATTGTACAGCCCATTTTCATGAGAGCCCTACTGTCGATTTCAGCTTCACCTATTTTCAGCACTTTGAAATTTCATAGTGTATTCATAAGGTGCCGAAAGAAAGCATACTTAGAGAATCTATGATCCCCTATTGACTCCCAGCAAGGTCCAACAACACAAATGTAGGGAGATTAATTACAGGAGTCATGCTCATTCGCAGGAGTAGAGAGCTTATTCGTACAATTCGAGGTGTAGTTTCCTTTACATTATGAAAACCGATAATGGAGATTCTGTCTAACTCTGCAACTGTTCACYGAAACCTGCAGTACAAGAAGGTCCCAAGGCACACCGAAGGCTTGCTCACGGGAGACATGTTCCCCATCAACTACTTCTCTGTTTCCGAAGTGTCCCAACAGTTCACTGATTTCCAGGACTGGTTTACCGCCGAGCTTCCGGACAGTTACTGGCGCTTCAACAAAATCCATTCCTACGGCGCTTCCATTGATGAGCCTCCTCTACTTGGACCTGCCTTCTCGGGATACAACGACCCTTGAGAGCTTGTGAGGGTATCATCCTGTTTTCCGCCATTGGTTTTAAGCTGGTTCATCTCTTCTTGCAATGAATCAACAAGTTGGAGATTAACGCAGAGCTTCCTCCATTTTGATGTCACTCACACTAGTGGAGGTAAACAGATGCCCCCCACTACTTTTGACATAGTGGGTGCAGGTATTTTGTAACCTGTATGAGGGTTGCTTCTTTAGGTGTATTTGGTGATTTGAGGAGTTCGCCTGAGGCTTGTCGTTCCTTGGAGATGTGAGGTAGTTCTGCAATAGTGAAAGTGTTTCTTGTTTTGACAGTTCACAACCTGACTTGAGTAGATTGGTTTCAATGGGTCCAATGAGTATTAATTGTTTACTTCCACTTGACTTTGACTCCTCTGTTTATTGTTTTTCTGGATTGTGCTTATGCGACTTTGACTCTGTTTGTTTATTGTTTTTCTGGATTGTGCTTATGAGACTTTGACTCCTCTGTTTGTTTGTTATTTTTCTGGATTGTGCTTATAAGACTTTTACTCGTTTGAGATAGAATAGTTTGTAGTTGTCAAGACATTGAAAATGCAATTAGTAGATAATTTTGGCATTATGCATTCTGTCAAGCATGTGCTTACAACATAATGGAGTATAACATTATCCACACTAGTAACTCGCTAGTGGCAACAATGCCAACCTCTCATAGTGTGAAGAAGTTCAATTCCTTGTGGAATGTAACCTTGAAAATTGTCTTTTTGATCACATTATCTTTTCTATATTTACTTTAGAAGGATCCAATCCTTTGAGTGAGGTAGTAAGCCAAGAATGATAATATTCTTGGATGAGAAGTTGCATTCTTTGTCTACACTTTCCTAGATTACTATTCATTGAACACCTTTAGTCCTTGGCATCCTTATTGGGTTCATGAAAAAATGACCTTTTCACATAAATCTCAAGAATACTATTATCATTGTTGATGATTAATTCAAAAGATTTAGTCTTATTTTGTATTAATTTAATATTAAATCATATCATAATTGATGCAATAAATCTGTACAACCACATTACTTTCTTAGAATAAGGTGCTCTACATAACAAATATTTCTGAACATACATTTCTACATCACAATCTAGTTGTAGGTATTGACCACGGTTCCTACTTCCTCTGTTTGGATTAAAATTCAATATAAACCACCAATTCCATACAATTACACATACAATTACACAATGCTTAACCACCACTAAACAAGCATACTAAACAAGCATATGAACATTTATTGAGAGTTCAGACATGCAATCTAGAATTAGAAGTAAACTTGGGACCAAAGAGAGGATGACTTCATAAATATTAGGATTATAAAGCCGACCCATTTCAAGAGCCAAATTGAAACCAGGCAGAGACAACAAAAATGTAATTCTAGAATGTGTACCCATCATACAAAAACATCTGAAGTGCGAAGGGTCTGCAGTAAAGCAATCAAACGCAGGATCACTGCTAGAAGAGACGATTTCAACTCACACGAATAGTACAACAGCTTAAGCCGAAATTTCTTTCAGAAAATATTTTGCAACCTTGTCAATAATATGGAAAAGACATTGTGACCCTAATTACAGACAAGAAATACGTATAGAGGAAAACAAATAGGATTAGTGACACGTTGGCTGAAACTCCAATGGTCTCACATACAGCTTTACAAAACAGCGTTCAGAAACACTGCTACCGAGAGCTCAGGAGGGTTCTGTTAATCTAACCTTGTAAGTTCTTGCTCAATAAGAAGTTCCAGGCATGAACGATAGCAATGACTAAGTGCGTTTTCCGCGGCTGTGTGGTACCGGACTGCGTATCTAGGCCCCACTGTGTGAATTACACGCCTGCAAAGCAACCAATCCCATCACCGTTTTAACAAACTCTCCTTGTCAGGCTRTATATAAAATCTTGTGAAAGGTGTAAAAAWGAATCTTCCTAAAGGTATAGCCTGATACAGAGTTAGACAATTATCRTGCAGATTTCAGCTAGAACACTTACCTTGCAGGTAAATCATAGCCGCTTGTGACTTTGGCCAGTCCAGTTCTGCACCCTCCCTGTAAAATAGTGAAATCRACGACARKTTGTGATTATGCACATACTGTAAGCAATCAGGTGTAAATGAAATATTTCCAAGGCGTATTATCAAGTTTCATAGAATGRACATCGATGTAATGCCAAAGATATGCTCAAACAAATTTAGTCGCCTACACTGAACTGCTCATTGACTACTACATAATACCAAGACATGGCATGCATGTAAATAGGAAGACAGCAACAACAATCCAAAAGTAAGTACCTATTAGAATTCCACTATTGACATATCGCTAGTATCAAAGAAGACGATCTCCACAGAAAGACACCCTTGTCCAAAAAATAAGGAATTCTAGCAAGAGGTCACAAACGCTTACCAGGGTTGCACACTCCTCAGCAAGCCCAGGTCCAGCTGCTGGATGCAAGCCCGGACTGCTATGAGCTTCATCCAAATTCTGTACCGCACATTGAAGAGGTTACACAGAGGAACAGATACGAGAAAAGAGGCARTAAAGGGAYGTGATTCTATTTAGACTTGGCTACTCAAGCTTTGCACAGTSATTGGACTTTGAGCGAAACGCAGCAATTTACCTCATTTGAAGAATTGACAACAGCGTCGACTTCCAAAGCCCATGGGGAACCACGCCAAAGATAGAGCTTCGCATTGATGTCCTGGTCGACATGAAACTTAGAAGTCGTCCCATAAGCAGTTCCCCCATTTTCAGAACCTGACAATATCAAWGAGTATAAGCTTGAATACTGCCGCAAGGACCACCTTGATCGACTTCCCTCCTCGACTTADAGGCACAACCGACTCTCAGAACAGTGTCTGGCATTTCTATACCCCTTGCTAGGCACAGCGGACATAGGAACCAAGTACGTTCCCCCCTCTGAAGGTACATTCTGTACTACACGTCCTGTAAATTTAGAGGTACTGGTAAGTGTGTAAGCATTAAGATTTCAATGTTGCTCTAGGCTTAGGGCAAATATTTTGCAGGTGACTGCTAACATTGTAGGAATTGTAGCGTGATATTTTAGGTTCAAGTTCCTGTGTAGCCGTGAAGAAGCTCCGCCAGGAAGCTTGATGCAGGAACAAAATACTGCCACTCATGGGCATTAAGAATTAAGCTCACCAACAACGCTTCTACACACGGCTGTCCGGGGCTCCAACCCAAAACGATACATTCTAATATTGAGGTCACCCACAATAGCAACTCCAGGGTCACTTCGACATGGCAACCTTGACCCCAAAACATCTGCTTCTCGGCTCAATATGATACGCAATTTACAGAAGCCTTCAAGAACAGCAGATTCCAGTATTTAAGCCACTGCTACACAATGCATAGTCTACCATACTGGCCAGCTTGGGCGAATCCAGAGAACCTAAAAAAACCAGAACACTATTCTTGAGTTTCTACGAACTGCATCTTACGATGAATCAAGGGCCAAGCCGAAAGGTTAAAACACGTCGAAAAATGACTCAACGAAGGAGCACAAATGCCATAATGGGAATCTGCGAATTTTCACAAATGGGAATTTGCCGATATTTTCACAAATCACACTAGATAGTCACTCAAGAACGAATGAACAGAGATACATAAAGGGACTTCAATCACGTGGGCAAAGGTCCCAGTCCAATCATCCAAGCTCCAATCACATACTCTGGATTGTTTCCTCAAAGAYAATAGAACGCTGGTGTTCTAGAGCGAACAACTTTTCTGAAACGACCGGCACTAGTTTCAAGGTTGAATACTAACAACCATTTAATTAAGGTATAGTAACAACCTGCAGGCCCGGCCGCGTGCAAGGYCGTGCGAGATCACGCGATTCTGAATCGTCACCGTTACGAATTGTGGAGTCAAGCAGGCACATATCGTTGACCTAATTTAGCTCCCCATTCAAAGCGCTAAAAAGCTCTCTAAGCTCATCCACAACTCTGATTCTAAAGTAATGAAGTAATCGCTCCAAGGTACAATAACATCCCTCAACAAAACCAACGGGCAATTCTACTTTTTAAATGTATCATACCTGCGAGTGATGTCAGAGGATCCACAAACCCCCTATCCGAAGTTTCGCTTTCACTATGACTCGCGGACGGCGACAGCGGCTCCTGCTCGATCCATCGCGGAACCTGTTCCAACCTCACAACATGCTGCTCCGTCGTCCCACTCCGGGTGCTCAACCTGCCATACATCCTTGTCCGCTACTACCRCTCTCATTCCAGTCTTCCAGTCCTTCAATCACACATTCCCATTCTCCTCCACCAAAAGAATTTACTTTTAAACTACCATTCCACACAAGCACTCCCTCACAACCTTCCGATCGAACTCAATTTTTCACCACCACCGCTTCCTCCTCAAAAACCGTCTCGATTTCCACACAGAAAGCCCGCGCAATCCCTGGTGAGCTCGCGCACCCCTCAGAGCGCCAAATCCGGCGTTTGAAGAAGATCCGAATTCACGACAACGTCCACGAGCTTCACGCTCTCCGACCACCTCACAATCCTCTCAAACCATAACAACAATACTCCACACAGTAGTACCAATCCTCTCAACAAAAGTAACAATCCCCGCGTAGGAGAAGAAGAAAAGCTGCTGGGTACTAGCAATCCCAAACCCTAAACGCTTGCGTTGTTGGAGGGACCGTCCCGTTCGCAGGGGCCGAGGGCCCGACGAAGGGAAGGGAAGGGAATGAACGAGGCTTGCCTCCCACTGGAATTGGTTCCCACAATTGGTCCCACAGTTGGTCCCTGAGATTCGCCCTTCTGACATTCATGAACTACCGTTGAAATATCTCTAAGAGTAGGAGCTGCCCATTTTTAAATTCTTTTTCAGGTGGGGGAAGGCTACATGGAATGCATGCAGGCAAGGAAAAAATGGATAGAATCAACCATGTGTTGGAATCACTTTATAGTACATGTACGGTACTAGAGGTGGAGTGTTTGTAGTGAATTTGAATCTTTTTGCTCCTAATTCTTTTTACCCCAGGTAAAATGCAAGAATTTGTTATTTACCACAAGTGATTAAATTTGAAAAATTTATTTTACCTTGCGACTAAGGGTGGACACCTCCAAGTGTGTCATTGACTCATCACCAGTCTGTGTACATCTCTAAAATTAGTCTATGCCTTAGTATGTGGAGGAAACATTTTTAGAGCATCTATCCAAAAAAACTTCAATCTTTCGTAACTTATTCATGTAATATTCAAAGGCTGTGTTTTTTGTGCATTAGAGCCTCCTTTCATGGCTTGTCATCATAGTTGTAGCCTAAATCTCAATATTCTAGAAGGATTGGAATGGATCATTTTCTAGATGTCTACACTAAATAGTGAAATTAGGTTGACCTTACAATTAGGTTGCCTTCCTCCAAGAAAGTGACTGTAAAAGCCATCAAAGTCAAAAAATATTTCTACAAATACTTCTATTTGTGCACATGGAGGTTTATGAGTTCCAAATACACCAATTACTAATTTAAAAGTAGGATATTTTTGTACATTAGCCAAAAATATTTATACAGTGTGGCATGTCGAGAAATTAGTGAGGGGTAACTTAATTTCACTATTCAGTGTAGATTGGGTCTTTTGTCCATAATAGGCTATTTGACCTTCAATTCAAATGGTGTTTAATTGCTAAACTAGCCCCTTTGGCCTAGAATGTTATGTTGGATGTTGCTGGATGTTATTATTAACACGAAAAAAATGTGTGTAAGCTTCTAAAAATATGTCAAAAAAATGGTTGTTTTATAGTAAAATAACAATAACCATATGTAGCATATTTGGACACTTTTTACAATACCTACTTTAGTGAATATTGTAAAAAGGAGGATGTCAAAATAATTTAAATTCCCTCTAATGACATTGCAACATAGACTACTATCATTGTTCACATGGATTGCATATTCACAACTTGGCATTTGAAAGTTGTGCAATTAGATTTATTGGTTTTGAAGTAGTTTAGAGACTCTTTGGAGCCATGTGAGATAGCAAAATTGATATGAATTAAGCCTGCAAGYATCAAGGCTCTGGAGACGTAACAAGTGGTTGCGAGAATCATCGTCCTGGTATAATCATCTAGAATAATAAAAGATAACAGTCTTACAAATGAATTTGTGTCCTTACTTACAGAATCTTACCACAGAGAACATGTCGATGGCCATGCCCTCCTCGTATTTGGGAGGCCCCTCTTTTGCATCGATGATTATTCTCTGTACATATGGCATCACATACTGAGACAACAAAACAGAAACAAACACAATGTCAGATCTTAAAGTCTTGTCAGGAAAAAGATGTATACAACTGGCTCCAGATTTTCAAGTAAAAAGTGAGTGGTTAAAAACCAGGATTAGCCAAGTCAACACCTGTAACATGTGGCCTATACAGCACTATACATTATATATCTATTGTACATCATGATTAATTGTCTTGCAAGCTCAGCAGAGGTGTCACTCACGTTTTCCAAGTAGGAGAGGGTTATGTGACATAACCTAGCTACTTGTTGTGGACCCTACGATCACTCAAAAAGTGAGATGTCAACCTCTACAATTTTCATGCATGTCAAYTGGTTATGTCCGATAACCGTCTCAAGYCTCCCAGCTTTGACCAWTTATCTAGTCCATAGAATGAAAACAAGACCACTACTTCTAACTACTACATGTCTCCATCGTGTCTCTATTAGTCTAACGTCCAAATGAACACATGGCCAACTTTTGATTCGGAAAGGTGTGCTGCAGAACATCAGTTGAATACCTGGATTGCAGATTCTAAAGTGGGAACATGCTGCTCATGAAACTTTTCAGCAAATCTTGCACCAGGTTTGAGTTCTTTAATCTGCCAAAAAGAACAATTCTTTTAATCTCCACGTCAAGACTATCTTTTGAGAAAAGAATTGAACTATCCAGAACCTTGCACGCGACACCTTCACTCTGGCCTTCACCAGCAGTCCACCATATTGGGCTGGTTGTGTATCAATTAAGAGGGATCTACTTAAGACTGGAATACAGATTCGTTTTAGTGCAGGGAGACAAACAGGTGTACCATGCACCCGCAGACAAACTGTAAAGGAGTAATGCTAGTTAGCAAACAGATTACCTGAGAAAAATTAAGGTCACCCACGTGCATATACTCGTTATCAGAGATAGCCTGCAGGTCCCTGCCCTAAAGAAACATAAGCGATGGCCCCAGAAACCTTTTTCTTTGATTTCAGAATTGAAGTATTACACTCCACAGACATCATAAGAAACATTAAAACACTGCACCCTTTCTATTTACATAGGCTAAGATACTAGACTGACAAAGCGCTTTTCCTGCTTGGTTTGCAGTCACTCATAAGGACCCATGTGCATCTATGCTTAAGTCATATTATTTTTTGGGCATCCCCAACCTTTCTCTCGTTTGGGACGACAGGGCTAGCCTGAAAAATAAGGCAATTTTGAAATCGCATTCCAAAACTTTTAAAGAAAGTTAGTTATTTGAGAAAAGAAGAASTGTGTCGCAACCAGCTTGGTAAAAAAATAGGATATTGTGGAGCAAGAATCGCAAGGACTGACAAACCTATTGCACCTTTAATAAAGAATGAGAGAATGAACTTCATGAATAAACATGACAAAAAGCACAGCCCAAGGTGACAATCAGCACAGTATAAGTTTGGCAAAATTCTTGCAAAATTTCATAACTAAAGACGTGAGGTGAAATTATACCGATCATGGAGAGCAACTAGTACACCATCTTGAGTCCTCGAAGCATCGATCTCTATGCAGTCAACTTGCAGATCAAGAGCTAAACGATATGACGCCTCCTGCCCAAAAGAAATCAGAGCGAACCATACGGTTTGAGTCCAAACAAGGGAAATTGTTTATTGGTCCTCATAATGCAACATGTGTTGCCCAAACTTATTTTGGGAAAAGAAGAAGCAATGCATGTTCCGATCGAGAAGCAAAAATGTTGAGAAACCACTGACAGTGTTMGGAGGAGCTTTCGACGAATCTCCTCCATGAGCACAAACAAGGGGTGGATTGCTTAACCACTTGCAATCCCTCTCTCTACTCTGCAGATTCCCACAGCCACAATTCAGAAGCGTGCATTATCTTTCCTATGCAAACCAATGACGATACTTGGGGTCTCAGTTGGAACCAGGGAACAAATTCATGAGCTATAAGGCAGAGGCTTCTAAATCATTAGGAAGTCTGATCAAGTCACCTATGGACTGACCCCTATTAGAAACAAATCAGCCCTTCCAATACACTTGGTCGACCTTCCATTAGCAAGTCGTGTAAGCATGACTTGGCTATTTGTGTATGACCACTGTCTTCAATGGGAGGGGGTTGCCTAATGTCACTTACAGTGTCTGACACAACCACCYCATTTGATATAAGAAATTCATACAACGTGATAAAAGAAAAACTCTGAACACATTGGGCTCATGTACCCAAAAATGTCTCCACAGCTCTGTATTGATTAAACAATGAAAGCACTCACCTACACATGGTTAAGATTCTTAATCAGTAACAGTATCCTCTACCTTGTACTCCTAAGAACTACCGCAAGCAACGTATGACGACATTTACATCATAGCTATACCTCCATTTCAAAGTCCTAGAGGGAAGTATCAGCAACTGAGCATTGCATCGCAAGGTGATTGTAGGTTCACAAACGGTATGAAAAGAGCCAGAATATCACTACGAAGATTTTTAGAGAAAGATTACAGAGAAGAATTGAAACCCTAATTTCAAGAGAAAGAACCATAATTCCTTCAGAGAAATTGACAAGAGTGTCCACGGATCTCTTCCCAACCGTCTGACTTTGGTTGAAGAGGAGACATCAAACCAATGTAATTCGTACCTGATTCACGAACACTTTGCTGTGAAAATACATCTGCGTGGAGATGATAAGAAAAACAACGAGCAGCACAAGCCATAAGGCATTGCGGTTGAGAGCTTTGACAAACAATCATGCGCCTGCCTACAATAAATATACGATCTATCCAGTACCAGAAAAAATATACATTCCCCTCTCCTAAGCTCATGAGGTTACAAGACAGTGTTTAAGCAATTCCCTTCCCTTTAATTTCCAACGTCCGTATACTAAAATGACACAAGAGCTTCGAATTCCGGTGCTGTCCCTTCTTGGACTCCAACTTCACAGCACGAATTCCTGGCTTGAGTGCAGTCACGGGTATACAAGATTGGCCGACCATGTCATCTCGTAAAAACTTGTCATGCTCTCTCACTTCCAACCTCAGAATTGCAAGCTCCGGAGCTGAACACCACACAAAASGCAAATCAAATCACTGGATCTCCRCCATACAATAGATTCAACCGTAYACAGCTTGTGTTCTTTCTGTATAAAATTGTGCACAAAAAAAAATTGAAGAATTGGCCCACTGCTGAGTATTTCATTGACTCTAGACCAAAGGGGGGAGGAGGGTTTGCATTGGCAAAAGCTACATCTACAGAGAATGCAAAAGGAAGTTTTTAAGGTTGCTACTCGAAAAGTAAACCAAATAATGCTAAAATGCTGTCATTTCTAAAAATACAGGGGCTCAGTCTCACGTAGCGTAGCATTTGTCAATGTGAAGCCATCCCTTCGGGTTCAGAGTCAATAAATTAATCTAACGTRAGACACTCCCATCTTTGCAAAAAKAACATGAGTTCAAGATTGGGCACACAAAGAATCTGGATTCCTTTGCGTTTCCTTGATTTCAAGGGTGCTCAAGCAACTCCTCAGGGATGTTATGAAATGAAACCTAAAATAGATGATAATACGATATTATATTTAATTCTACTGAAGCAACGGATTGTCAGTGGCTAACAAGATTTCAAATGGTCAAGTAGAAAASAACKACACGCTCACCTCGAAGTGGAAATATAAACTCCTCATGCTCCCAATGAGGTTCCCGAGACCGTTTTATCACCTTGGTATTTCTCTTCACTTCATCACCAATGACGCCATGAATTGCAACCTGATAGCCAAAATATCCACAAGTGTAAATCAACTTGCAATAGTATTATCAATGTTCTGGTAATTTAAGCGACTCAAAGCTACTGGTAAACAAGTGTAACCTCCACGACCAACAAACCATCCGGGTGTATGTATGCCTGATAAACCACTCAGGACTACTAAAACATTAAACGAGGTTTTCAGCAAAATTAGATTGTTTAGAAGACTATTTAGACATCATTTGGTTGCACTATGGTCTTCCCTTAATTACGGACCATACATTCTATATATCATGGAGAAGGTTTGGTTTATGATGTTGTCTAAAAGTTGCTGAAACAGTTTACTTTTATTTGGTCACTCTCCATCACGGTCAATCTTAAAACATTTGGATTAAGCATATATTTGCCATTACTGACAGTAACCAGAGGGTGCAACCGGCGGAGCAAAAGCAAAGCACCTTCACAAAATAGTCCGGCTTCTTGAAAACATCATAGTTTCTATGCCAGTCAGTTCCAAGCAACACTTTCACCTGGAAAAGTACAACSAACCGAGGTTAACATAGTGCTGCTAAATGGAGACACTTGACCAGAAAATTCATTCAGACACCGTGGCATTTGTCATACTTARATGAAAGGAGAGAAAAGTTAAAATTAAAAGACAAGTTACATCATAGAAAACGGAACGCTGCACGCCAAAGCCTGAGAATTGGACTACAAATTGGAGCTATCCCGAGGTGTGAAGGCTAACCTTCAATTCAAGCTGTGGTTCCAAACTTGCAGGGTCCACATTGGATCCAGGAAGGAGAAAAGCAGGCTTCTTGACATAACCGCAACCATTATTCCTACTGAAGAAGGCTTTGGAAATCCATACAGGCCGATCACGACCTTGGGTATTCACGGCTGCAACTTGAAGCCCGTGTCTCCATGCATCCATAGGATCTGCGTTTGAAGAGTCGAACCGAAGTCCAAATGGATACATCCTMCCCATATTGGTCTTTGTGAACCTGCTCAACCATTTCCRTATCCCATAATGTTAGAATTAAGGCACCATGCTCTCTATCATTCAGATTGATCTCTTCTCCTACACAACAGAAGGTAGTCGCCAGAATCCGGGTATTGCAAGAACAACTGCATCATTACAATTGCAGTGCAGCCAAAAATTGCTTTAACTAAGTGTCCAAATTGCCAAAAGGACCGAGTTAGCAGGCACATCTCGGTGTCCATTAAGCTCCGGGCTCAGCAGAAGCTTAAGAAATGCAGAAAGCTCAAGAGTAGCAGGCGGCTCACGCTTCGACAACGAAAGATCACGCCTCGAGTGATGTTTGGAGCGCTGGCTACTATGGCTCCTTTGGCTCAACCCTGGCAACCGCAAATGGCGGCCACTGTTCTTCATCTTTGTGGACAAGTAGAAATTCGCGATCAACGAGCCCGCCTCCTCCTCCGTCACATCTCTCTCGCCCTGCACGGTTCTCAAAAAGGTAGCCAAATCCGAGGCATTCATGACGCCATTCCTCCCTGAACACTTCTCAAACGCTTCCACAACTAGGTTTGGCGGTGCGCACACCGCGTGGAAGGGGGCCACGCTGGGCGGGAGGCAATGCGAAAACGCCTCGGCCGCCATTGCTCACAATCTTCTTTGTTATCTACAAACCGCTAAAGAAATTACCGAAAGRGAATGCAGTCAAAACCTTTTATCCTAAACTTCCGATAATGACATTGCAACACTAGTAGCGCTCTTGTTACAGATTCAAAACTAYGAAAAACTGGTGGTGAGATTGAAGAGGTTTAAGTGTAGAGCGAGTCCACMAACGTTGGACCCTGCACGAGAGTTCGCTAAACCTCACCACTAGTACAAATCAGAAAGGGATTCTCTCGCACGCGTGTGCTTACAAACTGTCTCGTCTCCAGAAAGCGCACTCAATTGTGAACGCAGTGTTCAGAATTCCAAACTCGCAAACTGTTGTCGCACCAAATCAGTCAAGGCAGTACTACAACCAAATTTGCGGCGTGAGAAATCTAAAAGTGGACGTTCACATGACGACGGGRTTTTAGCTAACAGTTCTCCACGACGCTGCTGGAACAGTGTTCTATTTCTACTACTAACAGAAATCCACAGAACTGTAAGCTTTTGACGCCCGTTGGGTAGCTAGGTGCGGCCCTGACTTTCTCCAGATTTGACGCAAAGAAGAAAAGAAAAACTGAACCCAAAAAACGCGTATAAGAAAACGTCGACTCGGTCCTCGTTGGATTGACCACGAAGGCAGCGGAAGGAGACACGAACGCCACTGACTAGGTTGATATATATATTACTCGAGAGACGCATTTGGTGGGACGGCTTGACCAACTACGTCCAGCTCACTTAGTAGCAAAGTACGACAGTGTGCAAACAAACCGCTGGCAGAACATACAACTGTGGGCGACGACATGGCGGGTAGCACCCAAGGCTCACCACTCCACTTCCTCCACTTGAGGTTAGATCTCCGCGTCCCGGTTTGTGTGGACACAAAGGTCAACAATCATCTACTCCGTATCACGGTACAAGGCTACAAGTGCCTTTGATTTTGCTTCAAAAGGAGACTTAAGCTTACGTCATTGCAGAAGCAGAGGTTCTTGAAAGAAGAGCCCGGGTGGTAACTTAAGCACATGCGCGACAGTGCAAGYCAAGCTGCGAAGGTTGCGCACGACCTACTTTCCATATTGGTCAACTTTGTGGTAAATAGGTTGAGTGGAAGAAGACTGACAGGTTGTACTTGTGTCAGTGCAGGTTGAACCTACTGTAGTGATGAGGGACCTGAATACCTGACTGATGAGTGAGCTTCTTCTTTCTTTTTCGCACAACTCGAAAAATCAACTGCATGACGGAAGAAAAGGATAAACAGCCACATCAACAAGACAGATCTTTTTGAAGCGCGTGGGGCCGCRTCGGCAACGGCACTGCAAGGTAGRCGCATCCTCTATTGCTCTACTATTRCTGTAACGGCCATTCAGATCTAYCTATCGGCCTTGCACTGTGCGCGAAGAGATCTATCTCAACGCAGCCTTTCGCCCCTGCCAATGTATCTCTACTGTAGCTTCCGTTCCGTTTTGCTAAGTTCCAACTTCCAACTGTTTCAGTAGCGACTGGGTCGCTTCAGTTTATGTCGCCCGCACAGCTTTCCTTGCTCGTCTTGTACKCTCCTGATCGAGGTGGTGACGAGCACCTGGTCGAAGCCAAGATTGCGGAGCTCTATGCTCAGTACTGTTTAGGTCATCTTAACCCTATGATAACTTATGGCTTGTTCAAAAAACTCTTTTACCGATTCTCGTCAGCACCATTATTCTTCGCGAGCTCCACTGCACACTGCCTTCCAGTACTCACAGCAAGAGAGAGCTTAACCCTAACAGAACAAAAGATGATAACTGTAGAGTCTCTCCAATCCCTTCCTGTACTTCGGTCGCCATGCGGAATCCCCTTCAACCATAA